>CATNEM010000294.1:0-222500 GCA_950096795.1 Macrostomum cliftonense | reverse complement strand
CAATTTTCTGGGCTTGATCCGAGGAGCTAAATATAGCCTGCAAAGGGTTGCTAATAGATTCCGAAGTCTTGATGAAAACCCGCGCAGTCAGTTAGTGATGGGATAAATTCTAGCTGATTAGCTTAATTAGTTTTAACATTCCTACATTCGATTTAGTTTGGCTGGTTGCTGTGCTTTATAATAAAAACTCCGGTAAATAAGAAACTGGTCTGCTTGTTACTTCTAGCAAGAATTAATATCATGGATTACTAAACTATAGCACAATGGATTAATGAACAGAAGGGATTGCTAATCTACAGCCCATGGATTAAGGAACAGAAGGGATTGCTAATCTAAAACCCAAGAATCAAGGAACAGAATGAATTGCTAATCTACAGCCAATGGATTAAGAAACAGAATGGATTGCTAATCTACAGCCCAAGGATTAATGAACAGAAGGGATTTCTAATCTACAGCCCATGGATTAAGGAACAGAATGGATTGCTAATCTACAGCCCATGGATTAAGGAACAGAATGGATTGCTAATCTACAGCCCATGGATTAAGGAACAGAATGGATTGCTAATCTATAGCCAAATAGATTAAGGAACAGAATGGATTGCTAATCTATAGCCAAATAGATTAAGGAACCGAATGGATTGCTAATCTATATCCCAAGGATTAAGGAACCGAATGGATTGCTAATCTATATCCCAAGGATTAAAGAACAGAATGGATTGCTAATCTATATCCCAAGGATTAAGGAACCGAATGGATTGCTAATCTATATCCCAAGGATTAAAGAACCGAATGGATTGCTAATCTATATCCCAAGGATTAAGGAACCGAATGGATTGCTAATCTATATCCCAAGGATTAAAGAACCGAATGGATTGCTAATCTATATCCCAAGGATTAAGGAACCGAATGGATTGCTAATCTATATCCCAAGGATTAAGGAACCGAATGGATTGCTAATCTATATCCCAAGGATTAAGGAACCGAATGGATTGCTAATCTATATCCCAAGGATTAAGGAACCGAATGGATTGCTAATCTATATCCCAAGGATTAAGGAACCGAATGGATTGCTAATCTATATCCCAAGGATTAAGGAACCGAATGGATTGCTAATCTATATCCCAAGGATTAAGGAACCGAATGGATTGCTAATCTATATCCCAAGGATTAAAGAACCGAATGGATTGCTAATCTATATCCCAAGGATTAAGGAACCGAATGGATTGCTAATCTATATCCCAAGGATTAAGGAACCGAATGGATTGCTAATCTATATCCCAAGGATTAAAGAACCGAATGGATTGCTAATTTCTAGTCTTGCCGAATTGAAAATTAGAGATCAAAGACCATTGAGTACTATGTTGGATTAGGATTTTTTGTCAATTAGCAATTGGTCGTTCTCCTAAAGCCATTCAGCAGTTCCTAACACAAACAATGCCCAGAGAAGAAAGGTGGACTTAAAGAATCGACATGGTTCAGTAAAATTAATGAGTTGATCTGTTGCTAAAAAAGTCTTACCGAATAATTTAACCACGAAAAATTGTTTAAAATGTTAAAAAAACAGTAATTTTCTTGGCAAACGTGATGGACACAATGAGAGCTTAAGTTTCGTGTTAGAGAAGACGAACAATCAACGAAAAAACGATTAAAAAAATCGAGCAAGAGGATTGACGCAATTAACGAAAGTTTTCTATGAAATCCTCACCCAGTAGAAATTTCGAACTTCGTTGGGCAAAGCGCCACAGTCGCTTGGCGGTAGAAAACAAGCGGCCGCAATGGCGAGGTAGATTGAGGTCGCTGCCAGTGCGATCCTCATTTTGTTGATTTTGTTGAGTTTGTTGCTTGTCTGGCGGTGATATCTTGGGGCAGGATTTTCAGCCTGTCAGTGGGATTTCGATTTTATTTTATTTTTATTGCCCTGTTCATAACAATGCAATGCACTGTAAAAAATAAAGACAGATCGTAGTAAATTTTCTTTAAAAACTTCTTCGTGTTGGTAATTGAAAGAGTGGGTGACTAAGAGAGTGAGTGACTCAGAGAGTAAGTGAATCAGAGAGTGAGTGACTCAGGGAGTGAGTGACTGAGAGAGTGAGTGACTAAGAGAGTGAGTGACTCAGAGAGTGAGTGACTCAGAGAGTGAGTGACTCAGAGAGTGAGTGACTCAGGGAGTGAGTGACTGAGAGAGTGAGTGACTGAGAGAGTGAGTGACTCAGAGAGTAAGTGAATCAGAGAGTGAGTGACTCAGGGAGTGAGTGACTGAGAGAGTGAGTGACTCAGAGAGTGAGTGACTCAGAGAGTGAGTGACTCAGAGAGTGAGTGACTCAGGGAGTGAGTGACTGAGAGAGTGAGTGACTGAGAGAGTGAGTGACTGAGAGAGTGAGTGACTCAGAGAGTGAGTGACTCAGAGAGTGAGTGACTCAGAGAGTGAGTGACTCAGAGAGTGAGTGACTCAGAGAGTGAGTGACTCAGAGAGTGAGTGACTCAGAGAGTGAGTGACTCAGAGAGTGAGTGACTCAGAGAGTGGGTGACTGAGAGAGTGAGTGACTGAGTGACAGAGAGTGAGTGACTGAGAACAAACTGTAAAGACAAGATGATAATGACAAAGCAGGAGGAGCACATGAAGGCAAGCATTTCAATTTCTATGATTTTTATAATTTAAGGTCAAGAAGCTTCGTTTCTATCGAAGGTATCAAAAAACTGTGCACTTAGCTGAGTTGCCACCCACGCAAAAGCCAGTGCCACTTTCGCTACTCCTTTGTTCCCAGGGTGTTTCCAATTTCGTTAGAAAAAGATCCTTTCGCCACAAGCAAGAGCTGGTCCGCCCCCGCTCGGGGTCGGGGACAATATGCAGCCTGTAATCTAACGGGATTATAGTGGTCATCTATCAACCGCTTTCGATAGATCTCCCATCGGTAACTATTAATCTCCGAAAACTCGAAGCATTGGCTAGTTGCACTCTGCACTCGCGTAGTTTGCTCTGCTAAAAGTTGAGATGAGAAGCGACCGAGATGAGAAAATGAAAAACTTGCTATTCATTAGCTTGCGCCTTGTATTTTTTAGGTGCAGTTTGCGCTTTGCAGCGCTTGCTGTCAGCTGCTCGAGTCTTTAATTTAGACTCATTTGAGAACTTCATTGTCAGAGTCTGGTTTTTGCTCGAGTTTCTTTTAACAAGGCGTTTCTTTCTCTTTGTACTCCTTCTGGCTTTTTAACCTCTTCCCTTTTTTACTCTCTCTTTCCCCCTCTTCACCCTCTCTTTCCCCCTCTTCCCCCTCTCTTTCCCCTCTTCACCCTCTCTTCCCCCCTCTTCACCCTCTCTCTTCCCCTCTTCACCCTCTCTTTCCCCTCTTCACCCTCTCTCCCCCCTCTTCACCCTCTCTTTCCCCCTCTTCACCCTCTCTCCCTCCTCTTCACCCTCTCTCTTTCCCTCTTCACCCTCTCTTTCACCCTCTTCACCCTCTCTCCCCCCCTCTTCACCCTCTCTTCCCCCCTCTTCACCCTCTCTCTTCCCCTCTTCACCCTCTCTTTCCCCTCTTCACCCTCTCTCCCCCCTCTTCACCCTCTCTCCCCCCTCTTCACCCTCTCTTTCCCCCTCTTCACCCTCTCTCTCACCCTCTTCACCTTCTATTTCTCCCACTTCACTCTCTCCCCTTCAACTCTTCATCCAACCTTTTAGGATCTCTCGACGCCCTCATTTTGAAATAGATTCCTCCCAGTTTCTGTATTCTATGTTTTACTGTGCACAGGGACTGGAATTAGAGCGAATACATATTTCTTGAAGAAGCCTAATCTCGAAACTCTTCATTGAACGTAGCCCAGTTTTCTTATCTCCAAGTAATCCTCAATCATATACGCTAACTATTTGCACCTGACTTACTCATTAATATTTAATTAGATCAAACATTTGAACATGAATTGCAACTCGAGAAGGATTTTTAACAAGTAAAAATATGGCTTAAGCTAAGCAGCCGTGAAACTTACCTGAGTATTCCGAATATATCTGAAGGAACCTTACTGGGCCCCCGTGATCTCGACTAGCAAACAAAAAACACGACAGTGGGAGAGACCGGAGATCCCGTGAGTTCTTCCTTCAGCTGGGGGCCCAATCCGCCTATTTATGCGCATCCCCGAGCAAAGCTGCCGCCAGCCAATGGGGAATTCTCAGAGTTGCTTTCTGCTGTCGCGTGTCAAAATCGCGACTCAGAATTTCAATTAATTTCCATTTCTTTTGCCGGTTTTTTTCCTTAGGGTTCGATGTGGGGCCTTCTTCGAAGTTGCCTCAGTATCATCTCATCGCTCATGGAAAGCGTTTGACAAGTAGCCGATCGCGTGGCTTCTTTGATGCAGAGAAAAAGCAATTAAGTTTTAATTTATCTGGCTGACTGAAATATTCTTCACTGTTTCTTGGCTAGGTCAATTCTATTTTTAGTTCTTAAAGATTGTAGGATGATTAAAAATGCATCATAACGTGACTGAGCAAAAATGGCAAAAATGCAAAATAAAATGAAAGTTAATGATGTAATATGGGGGTGGAGTGTACTGACTCTCCAGTTAAGGGTTCATAGCTAAAAGTAGTGAGGTGGGCGTTAGGTGAGGGGATAGAAAGGACGCAAAAATTTGGGGTGGTGTGCTGATGTCGGGGGCGGTGAGGGCCCAGTACATAGTGAGCAAAGAGGAGGGGGGAGGTGGGTGTCGCTTTTAGGGTAAGGAATTCTGCAAATAAAGTAGGTTGTCAGAAGGAAGAAGGCTATAAAGGACGCAGAGGCAGTTGGGTGTCAGGTTGCGGGTTAGGTAGCGAACAGAGGAGCTGGGCGCCGGGTTTAATGCTTGAAAATGATGTTAAGGGACGTACTTTTTGGTTTAAACGTTACAGTTTACGCTCGTACTCCATGTGAGGTAGGAGATGGTTTAATCTTTCGCTTGATAGTGAGAGAAACAGCAGGGGGCGGTCTAGCGCGGCTGCCTTTTGTGCCACTGGTCCAGGTTCGACCCCGCATTGTTGGTTGGCTTTTTTCCCTAGAGCGGTTTCGTGTGCAAGTTCACATTAATTTGGGGCCTTGTGTACGAATTGGTTGGGCTATGGGCCAGTTGTGCAATTTACGCCCACAAGGGCAATCCCGCCAGGCATAGAGAGTGTACATTCCTGGAACCGCCGCTTGTACACCCTATGTGAGTTCGTGACTGGTTGCTTTACTGGAATCCCGTTGCGCACCGTGTGTGTGTGTGTTTGTGTGTGTTTGTGTCTATGCCTGCATACCGTATTTAGTGTGACTGAACGCGCTTCAGGAGTCAGCGCAATGGACCGTCATGCCCATTCGCTGGTTGTGGGACGATGTCGCTTTAAGCATCACAGTGCCTACAGCCCTCGTGCGGATTTAGCTTTTTTAGAGAGAAACAACGCTTGAACACCAGTTTAGCCCACGATTGCATCCGCATATTCGAATTAAACACGAGAAATTTCTTTAGCGACATAGTTGTAGAAGTACTATTGATAATTTTAGACTGTTTGGGGTTGGGCTCAATTAGATTATGCCGGGTTAGCTGCGCTATGGGCTAGCTAGGCTGCATACTCAAACAAGCCAGCAGTAATTGCCGCTAAGCAGATAAGCAACTTGCACAGCGAGGCTGAAGTCTCTGCACATGGCACTAATCAGCCAGAATGCTTCATCTACCTGGAATCCCTTCCCTCAGCATTTACGTGTGTCACTCACTACTGCTACTGCGAGGGCGGTAAGCTTTTTTTTGATAAGAACCGGGCGAATAAAACAAGTACACAGCTATGGGGCAGCTTCCCTCCAGCTTAAAGTTGATTTGAAAAAGTATTTTTTTACATTCTTTCGGCACTTTTTTACTCAAAGTAGTATTAAGCAAAGCTGCAAATGGAACTTCATGATACCAGTAGCTCAGAAAATACTTCTTTCATGACTGCCCTTACAAGTACGAAAATAATATTTGCATTGCCTTTTGAAATTTTTAATGAAGTGATAATTAATAAAGTAAAAAGGATGGGTACGTAGAGGTTTCAATTAAATTTCTCCGTTGAAGCAGAACCTCTTGAACCGGATCCTGGTGGTGCGACTCAGCGTGGAAAGTTCGTCCTCAGGCCGTCAGCGCTTCTGCAGAATAGAGCAGCCTAGACGTCGTTCCACACACAGAGCACGACTGTCTTCTGCGTATTGACCACAATGCCGACACTCACTGCTCCGGCTGGGCGCCATGGACAGTCGAAAACCGCAGCGCACGCTGAGCAGCCTCTCGGGCTGACGTGGACTCACAAGTCGCCGCAGCAGAAAGCCGTCGTCGTTTGTTAGACAGAGCAGTCCGTAGCACCCAATCAAGCACCAGAATGAATAGGAATGGAACCAGCTTATCTCCCTGAAGCAACATGGAGAATGTCTCGACGAATTTCGACAGGCCGTCTGGTGTCGAAAACAGCAGCAGACGTGTCGCGGTACATCGCCATGACCGCGGCGATCAGCTGCTCTGGCACGTTGTGTCCCCACAGCACCTTAGGGAGCGTGGCCCTGACGACTTTGTCTCGTCTCGCCTCGCCGAAGAGCCAGGATCTGCGTCACTGTGCCGCGATGGGGCCGAGACCCGTTCTGCTCAGGTCGCAGGTAGATATCCAGCACGGGCTGCAACCGCGATAACAGTATCCAGTTAAACAGCTTCGCAGCGCAGGACTGAAGGCAGATGCCTCGATGCTCCTCAAGCTTGGTGGTGTCGAGCTTCCTTGGAATAGCGACGATGTGAGCTGTAGTCCATTCGTTGGGCACACCCTTACCGAAAAGTACGTGATTCATTACTCTGGTGACCCCTTAGATATATATATATATTTGTGATTTATCCCCATTGCATATTACTTGCTTCAAGAAAAAAATCTGCCTCCTAGACATTAAGCTACTTGCTAGATGAAAGCAGGTCTTCAATATTGACAGTAATTTATTCTGCTCTGGCACGATTTTCTTTTCTTACTCAAAGTCTTTCTATTTGAAACCAAATTCTTCCTTTCTGACACTAATTTCTTCCTCTTTTGACACCGAGTTCTTCCTTTCTGACACCGATTTCTTCCTTTCTGACACTAATTTCCTTCTTTCTGACCATGATTTCTTCCAATTGACAACAATTTCTTCCTTTTTGACATCAATTCTTCCTTTTTGACATCAATTTCTTCCTTTTTGACATCAATTTCTTCCTTTTTGACATCAATTTCTTCCTTTTTGACATCAATTTCTTCCTTTTTGACATCAATTTCTTCCTTTTTGACATCAATTTCTTCCTTTTTGACATCAATTTCTTCCTTATTGACATCAATTTCTTCCTTTTTGACATCAATTTCTTCCTTTTTGACATCAATTTCTTCCTTTTTGACATCAATTTCTTCCTTTTTGACATCAATTTCTTCCTTTTTGACATCAATTTCTTCCTTTTTGACATCAATTTCTTCCTTTTTGACATCAATTTCTTCCTTTTTGACATCAATTTCTTCCTTTTTGACATCAATTTCTTCCTTTTTGAGTAGAATGCAAGACGGGGCTTTCAGGACAGTAAGAATCGCCCTTTTCTATATGCGCTTATAACTAAATTAAATATCCCCAGGCACTTCAGCAAAAATAGGGTACCTCCCCTTTTTGACCAAAAGTCACCAGATCCCATTCACTAGCCTAAATTTAATATGTCCCCATAGATTCGTACCTTTTTCCCAATGGGTCCTCTGGGACAGAGGAAAAAACCTGGGTCAGTCACAAAAACCTCGTAACATGCAAAAAAATCATAATCCATAATCCATATTTTGTTTATCCCAGCGAGTTCAATGCACCTCCAGCTTTCATCCGGAGACACTAAACCTAAGCCTCATTCTAGCAACTTGAACACATTTAGGAATCAACACAGGGTACTCACCCCGAAAAAAAATTATAAATTTTCAATAAAAATGCTTCCAACCGTCTCTCCAGGATCTTACTATGTTAAGCCTCATCCCAATTACAAATCTAAGTACCAATGCAAGAAGGAATGCAAAGAATATATGAAAAAATTCTGGCCTAAAATTGAACCAACCATCCCGAATCTTAACCGCATGATTAAGATTCACTGGCATTATTTGCATGGAGTAACTATTAAAGATTACGACAGCTACTATAACTTTTCAGAAATTATTAAGCAACTGTAATTTATTTCATATTATTTTTTTTTCTCTCACATTCTTTCAATAATAATTGTCATTGCAAACTCTTCACCGTTAAAATCAACAGCTTCTCCATCTTCTGTCTCAAACTGTAGCACTATTTCATTAATTTCTTTGTTACAGAGCACAACTCTTTTTACTGGATTGGGTTTCTCAACAAGCATCTGTCCACCAGCAACAGAGTTAGAAATAGTTGTACAAAATATTTGTTCGTTTTCCCTTGAAGACCCAGTCCAGACTGAGATTGCTTCGGATCAAAATGTTCAAACTCTTAACAATGTCTGCGATATTTTCTGCCATGAATAAACCGCGTGCTGGCTGGCGGCTCAACATAACCACCCCCGGCGAAGGAGCTGTGGGTGGTGCTGCAGTTTCCGCCTTGTAAACTTTCTTTTCAAATCCCAACTCTCGATACCAAGTGCCATCTTTAAACTCTACCTCTGCGTCTTTATGAACTTGCATGACCACTCTCATTACAGTGAGATCATAGGACAATTTAACAGGAAATAGTTTATTCTCGGGTTTGCTAGCATCAGGAGTTCCAAAATGCCCCCTTTTGGTAAAAACGTTCTCCAGAAAGTAGTTATAAGTGTCCACGCTCTGTGTGCTCACAGGGAATTTAACCGGAAATTCTTTCACTTCGCCTCCAATTTGTTTCCATTTGTAATAAAACATGTTATTCTTTTCTGTCACGTTGGGGACATTTGACCAGCCAGTAAAGTCATTAAGATAAACATGGTAGTTTGCCTCTGGGTCCAGACGAATGGGTTGCTCAAGTTTTTCAATAAAAGTTCCACTTGAATCTGTAAGTCGACCAGTTATTGTAATTGGGATACTTTCCTTCGAATGCGACACGATATTGTTTAGTCTTTCAGCAATCGCTTCCATTTTTTTTACAAAAAAAAAATTATTTTAAACCTTACTTGAAGAATTATTAATCATGTTCAGCTTAATTTTCCTCTCAAATGCATAGATGATAAAAAGGTCAACGGGTGTTGCCTCACTTCTGTCGATAGTGGTCACAATATTCACCGGACTGTTGTCAGTAGGCATTTGCCTGGCCGATACGTCTGCACCGAAAATGGGGAAAAGAGTCTTGAACTGCCATGCCGTAATAGCGATTCCGTTGTTCTCCTTAACGGCTAAGTCAACCAGCTCGCAGTAAAATTTACTAATTTTGTTTGCTGCAAAATCTCCATTCTGTGGCATTGCCGGGTAAAGATTATCACTGATTTCATGCTGAATTGTTCGCACATTTCCATGTTCATAACGACTTATAGTTAATGGATCTCTCAAACTGACAATAATGTACCTTGGGTTGCTGCAAGAACCCTCCTTAATACAAATCTGTTGCCTTCTTTCATTGCGTTCATCCCTGCACATGTAAGCTGTGTAAGCAACATCAATATCTTTTTCAATAGCCTTCAAATATTCAGCTTTCAGTGCTGTCTTTGGTTCAATGAGTTCCAAGTACAACTCAACTCCTGCTAGCTTAACTT
The DNA here is from genome assembly GCA_950096795.1 of Macrostomum cliftonense. Taxonomy (NCBI): domain Eukaryota; kingdom Metazoa; phylum Platyhelminthes; family Macrostomidae; genus Macrostomum; species Macrostomum cliftonense. The sequence continues at coordinate 212,819 of CATNEM010000294.1, read as the reverse complement.
CCATTCTAGTATGCTCAGCTCCTGTCCAAACACTCCTGTTGCGATCGTCCCTGGTAAGCCTAAATGAGTAACTAAAGTTGCTGGTCAGGCGATTAAAAGTATTGCAGAACCCGCTCATGAATCTCAAAGGTACAAATATATCTACATTTCTATACTGAGGATTCTTTGCGCCATCATCAGCACCCGCCAATGCATAGTTATATCTCCCCTTTCTTTTTGCAAAACCTGAATCATTTACGTCTCCTTTCTCCTCATTAGGGATGAAGCCAGCGCCGCTACCAAGTTGAATAAAATCTGGGTTTTCAATGAGACAATGAGTGTCATACACTACACCAAAGTTGGCAATTCTCTCCAGCTCTGTACTCCCGTTCGACACGCTAAACTCCTTAAACATGTAGGCCCAGAAGTTGCTGATTAGCGTGACATCAGCGTCATGCTTGTCAGTATTAGCACCAGCAGCACTTGTACCGCCTTTAGTCTTGTATTGGAATGTCATGTAAAACCCGCTCCTTAGACTGTGAACGCTGACCAGAGATGAACACCCAGTGTAAGTGAATGTTAGCGTTTGACCGGGGCCCAAATTAGTTTCATTCTGATTTTCATGACTGGGGACTCTTACTTGAGTCGCTTTGATTGTGCTGTCATCACTCAAGATAGGCTTGTTGATTTTATAGAAAACTGGCGTCAGAGGATCGTTCATTTTTTAACTTAAAAAATTAAAATAAAAAAATGAAGCGAAAAAATTCTCATTACATCTCTGACTTGGAGAAGCTTGCAGAAGCTGAAAAACGAGTCACCGGGTTAATTAACAAAGAGCAGCAGTCCTACAATGAGTTTATCCAAGCCGCCACTGAGTTTCACAAGCCGGGATACACCGAAGCAAAGAAATCAATTGAAACAGTTAAGGAAGCTGTTGATGAGATTCAAGAGAGCCAGTTTCAGAATACGCTGAATAAAATTCCACCGGCCTCACAAGATTCTCAGGCTTTGCAAGAAACATCTCAGCAAAAACTGAAAGTAACAGATAACTTCTTTGGGCCAGTAGAATATGAAGGCAAACTCGTCTTTGGTGTTAGTGTCTGGCGTAAAAATATTTCTAATGATCCTGTGGATTATCATCTTGAGATAACGAAAGAAAGTATTGGAGTCATCAAAGAAGGCGCGGTCGGGGAAGGAGAAAACACCTCAAAGAAAGTTGCTTTCACCCAAGTATTGCTCAACTTCATGACTAAAAATCAAGAAACTATTTCTGCGAAACAGCTAAACAATTATAAAGATCTGGTGACTTTTGCTTTACAAAGAGACATAGACATCCTTAAAGTCCCTGACATACTCAAATTTTTACATGTCAATGGGGTCGACCTGAACAGCTTTAGAAAGTATAAGCACTTTAAACAATGGTTTGACCTGCCCGATCAGCTAGAAGTCATAAATTACCAGGAACAGCAAAAACAACTCTCTCAGCAACAAGAGATACCTCAGCAACAAGAGATGCCTCAGCAACAACAAAGCCCTCAGAGAGATGTACTCTCTCGACTTGAGACAGCAGATCCAACTCAAGTAGCTAATTACAAAACGGCAAATCCACAAGTATGGAGGCATCTAGAGCAGTTCTCACCAGATAGAATGCAGCGAATTTCAAACAGAGTTTTCACACCAAGGCAAGACATTAGATCACCAGAAACATCACCAGAGACATCACCAGAGACATCACCAGATACATCAGCTGCAAGTACCGGCACAGGGATGCCTGAAGTCTACAAGCGACTAGTCGTTCTCCTAGGAGCAGCAAAGACAGGTTTAAAGGATGAGAATAGAAAAGAGTTTGTTCATATTCTTGATAAAATGCTAGAAAAGAAGTACATCGATAAAAGAGCAAGAGAACTTTTATTTTCAAGGTTCAATAAAAAATAATTTTTTTTCACATAAAAAAATGCCACTAATCTTCGAAAAAGACGTCCCTAAATACTACGATGAGAACGAATTAAAGCTCATTAAAAGAGGATCTGGACTTTTTCCAGCAGGGCATTATCCAAGAAAAGAGCGATCGGGTAACGGTATTGCTGATTTGATCGCCCAGGGGGCAAAGATTTTCAAAGTCATCAGTGAGAACAAAGAAAATATAAAAAATGCTGCCGAGGCGGCGGGAAGTGTAGTCACAGCTGCGAAGAAGATCAAGGACACTATAAATGAAACCCGCGACCCCAAAACCTCTATACAAAGCAAATCAGATGTTCAACAAAATGTTCAACCACTCGCGCCAAGCGCTGATAGCATTGATCCATCCGTTTATGCTAAGATGAGAGCCGATCTTAAAAAGGGCAGCGGTTTTAAATATGACTAAGGTAGGAGTTTCACGGGTGCTTTCTGGGGGTACAACACATGTGGGGGTACAAGACTAATAGAAAAAAAGACACAGGCCCCCGAAAAAGACACACAGACCCCTGAAAAAACACACAAGCCCCCAAAAAAGACACATATAATCCCAAAAGACACACATCCCCACATCAAACATTGCAAAGTTAGATTGCAAAATAATTAGGCAAAAATTTTTCATCATATAAAAATGGATTTTTCAAATGATTTCAACCCTCATTGGACTCGGAACCAAATCAAATTTACTCATAACGAGGCAATTCCTAGTCATTTCAGATGTATTGTTGTTGGAGAATCAGGCTCAGGGAAGACATTCAGAATCTTTAACATGCTTCTGAGACCAGGATTTCTTGACTATGACACACTGCACATCTACTCACCCACTCTGTATCAAGATGAGTATAAGATGTTGATTGCAGGTCTACAGAACAAACTAAAAAAGGAGCATATCATTCAGTGTTTTAATAACCAATCCAAGCTGCCCAGTGATCCAGAAATTGTCGCCAGTGAATATGCTAGCCATATACCAGATAATGAAAAGTGGCACGACATTAAAGTGTTCACATATGGGGACCCGCAAATTGATCCTAAAACTAAACTTCTCCCTCAGCCTGATGAACTGGAAAAGGGAAGGAAGCACTTGATTGTCTTTGATGACTGCATGACAGGGCCCCAGAAGCAAATTGAAAACTATTTCACCAGGGGTCGACACAACAACTGTAATGTAATCTATATTACCCAAAACTGGTTTGAGTTGCCAAACAAAACTATTCGTGGGAACTGCAATCTGATCCTCTTGTTCCCAACCATACCGCAAGACCGACTGAAGAGGTTAAGTAACGAGGTGATTGCTCCTGCCCATTTTACTAAGCCTCCATTTGATCGAAAGAACGATGGTCGAAAGGTAGCACACAAGGTATCGCAGGAAGAATTCGTTAACCTATGCTTTGAGAAGTGGAATAAACCTTATCAGTTCGTGATGATTAACAAAGAGAAAAGAACAGTAGCCTAATTTTTTGAAATCTAAAATTAAATAAATAAAAACAAACAAAAATGTCCATAAACTTTGCTGGCGAATCTACTAGTGGCTCCACTGCACACTCGCTTGCTTTCCTTGACAGGCGCTACATTAACGTTGACGAAAAGATCCCGGAGATCGGACCAATTAAAGGCCGCTTAAAACCATTGGAACGGTCAGCACACCATCATCAAATAAACATTGAAGACTTGCGGGCAAAAATAGCAAAGCTGACCGCCATCGTTGAGACTCTAGCTCAAACTCTCAGATCGGAAATCAATGGAAAAGACATTACTATAAGAACAGCGATTAATAAAAAGCGAGACATCCTTGATTCCTATTCACAAGCAGAGACTGATGCCTTATTTACCGCTTGGAGAACAACCATTAATCAAAATGTTAGCAAAAATAAAAAAGATAGAAAGAGATGTTGCCACGCACATGCTCTATCTGGATAGAATTTATAACAAGTGGGGGAAAACTTTGAGACGAATTAGTCGCCTAGGAGCGACAGCACAATCTCCCTGACATTGACATTGAAGACGCCCGATCGTAAAATAGAAAAAAAATTTTTTACCTATAAAAAATGGCCGAAAATGATTCTCTGTATGACCCACAACCAAATATAGCACCTAGTGCGCCTCTCTATCCTACAATCAATACTTTTACCTGCAACTCTCAACAGTTCCGCCTTGTAGAGATTCAGAAAATGCGAATGGACTATTGAAACCGCCCTTATGAAAAACTCTAACAAACTGAAACGCTTCAACAAGCCAGTGTCAAGCTTTCGAAGTATATTAATATGGTTCTCGGGTCAGTGTCAATTCTAAGCGGATCTGCAGCTGCCTGTTTCTACACTTCCCATTATCACCGCACCAATCGCCATTCCACTTGGAGTTATTGGGGCCTCGTGTGGTCTCATTTCAGCGGTTACAGGAGCTCTAACTCGAAGCAGACGCCAGAAGCTAAAGCATCTGCAGGAAATGCAAGCAAAACAGAAAAGCATCCAGTCTTCTATCACCGGGTATATTTCAAAAGCAATAGAAGACAAGTTCATTTCAGAAGACGAGTTTCAAAGCATTCAAAAACTTTATGAGCAGCTCAATGAGCAACATGTACATCTGAATAGCATTGATGACATGAGCCAATTGAGAAATGATATCGAAACTGTCTTCAAAAACTATGCAATCAAACACGCTTCAAAGAAAAACTAAACATTTAAACTTAAAATGATTTCCCTATAGCTTTTTCGAGTCTTAGTCATTGCATATAAAACAGTCATACACAGCTCTCCGCAAATATCACTGCTAAGCCCCTGCAGAATAAAGTCTGAGCGGTAGATTTTTGGAGCTCCCATATATTCCCTTAGCTCATCAGGAACGCCCGTCCCATAGCTATCAAAGTAGTAGTACCTATGCTTTCTGTTTGGATCAATCACCCAGCAAACCCAGTGAGACCCTGGTTTCTCGGCAGTGTCAAAGTTCATGATGCCACATTCTTCGATGCCACATTCTTCGATGCCACATTCTTTCAGTGCGTGGGATTCAGGTAATGTATCCTTCATAAAGACGCCTCTAAAGTTTGGGATTTCTAGTTCTTTTGCCAACTGTTCCAGAAAAATATTTGTCGTCATTATTTTTTTTGTCATTATTTTTTAAATTTAGTCTACGTTTTTTAAACCTTATACTTCAACCTACGTTTTTAAACCTTATACTTCAACCTCCAGTGCCCAAATGGAAGACTCGTAACATTGTCTTGAAAGACAACCCTCTTATTATCTGCCCCTGACAGGCCAATCTTTTTCTGGTTTATGGTAAAAATATTATGGTTCTTCGACTGAAACTTTACAAACTCATGTGTAGTTTTCTTATTATGTAACAGGGCATCTCTGTAGGCTTCTTCATGCAGAGATTTCTTAACTACATGCTTTGGAATTCCCTTGGACTTCTTAATTATTTTTCCTGATTCATTGCTTTCATCGCTTTCATCGCTTTCACTGCATTTAACAAAATACGATTTTGATCTCAAACCAATGAACTCGGAGATAACATCACCTGCCTCTACATCTTTCATTTTACCAATTACTTTTTTATTGGATGGGTCGAACACTTGATCCCCTTTCAAAGTTTTAAATGATTCTGGGTACTCTGACAAATCGTAAGGGTTTTGGGGGAGGTGTTTTTGTTCAAGCATGTCCTGATAGATGTCCTTAGTCTGAATGTCTAGAATTAGAGAGTCGGTGTCAGTGTAAAGAAGTTTTAACCGAGTGTCGTATTGTCGTTTCATGTCATAGAAGAAACTGTACATAAGACGCTTCGATTCATCAAGCACAGTGACACCTGTAAATATAGGTTTGCAGAGTGTTGCTTTTGTCTTATAGAATAGAACAGCCCCTAAGTAATCGTTGAAGACGTGAAGTTCCTTAAAAGTCGGTTTAGAAATATTTCTCTGAATAATGTCACGCTCATGAACGGTGACGAGTTTTAGATTCGTGCGGTTGCGCTCATTTTCAAGAGTCTTGCCGTATACAGAGTTGTTTGCCAGCTTGAACAGATCCTTGTCAAAGTTGTTGGTTGCTTTGGCTCTGAACTGGGTGTTCTTTTCTATGTAGGGTTTCATCCACGCTTCTTCTGTGAATTTGAGGGCCCTATGTACATTTGTGACCCTACAGCCTAAGGATATGAAGTACTGTAGCAGCTTATAATGAATTTTGTAGCGAGTCTTGTTGTGTAGGTTTTGGGTGAGTTTAGCTGTGTGTTCGTTTTCTGTAGTACAGGTTCCACGAGCCATCTGGGTGCTCGATAATCTTCGGGCAGTTAATATTCTCCGGGAATGGCGCAAAGTCAGAGAAATGATCATGGAGTTCATTGGGAATTTCTACGTCAACCTCGTAAATCGCAGGTATCGAAAACGCTGGGTTTATTTGTGATACGGGGAGCCACTGGAAGTCTCTCACAGGTAAGTCTTGACTCATTGCCCAGCCATAGAGATTGTTGGCATCTAAGTAAACTATATAATTTGTGGGTTTCGTTGGGTCATAAGATTTGAGATATGGATTGTTCGCCTTTCCATATCTGTTCACGCAGATTGATATGCCGCCTCTTTTCGCTGTGTCTATAAAATTGTACATGTCAATGTCGGTTAGAAGTTCAACATACCAGTCTGGGTTTTCATCCCATTTCATTTTAAGTAGAGATTCCCAGCTGGTAGCAGGCAAACTTACATAGTGTGCGGGATCAAGACCATATGCTGTGTACCAGGTGTTTCTGAAGGTTTGAAACACATCGGCCAAAAGAAAAACATCATGTGTAAAGATAAATCATGTGGTATTGAAAAAAGTTTTGACAGTTGAAATGTTTGTAGACTGCTTGTGCGTGCTCATAGTCTTTGTCAGAAATTCCTGAGTTTTTTAGCTGCGAGAAGAACTTTTCTTTTGGTGGAAGTTCACCTTCAAAGATGTGCGAGATGTGCGAACCGGTCACATACTCATAAGGGTAGAAGCCTTTCTTTCTGAGTAGCTTGAAAGATCCGGGATCTTGTTTTGCTAATATTTGTGCCAGGATTTTTGTATAAGTGCATTGCTCATCTGTTAGATTTTTACTTAATGCGCGTAGACGGGCTTGTAGGAACATGATAAGTATCCTTGATTTTAACCAAACCAGAACAACCACTTAGTGAACCGGACGCCCCCACCTCTGTTATGTTGAGGCATTTAAACTTTTCCTTGTTCTCAGCTATGCAGTCGAGGTGAATAGCGCTCTATTTCACCTATTCTTTCAACGATTAGGTGCAGGTCATATGAAGCGAGCGTTATGTAGAAAAATATTTAAATCGTGGATGTTATTTTTTAGCTTTAGGTTGCAGGTGTTGTGTGCGGCACCTCTGAAGCAGCCGTCGAAGTGCGAATGGTCTCTAACTTTCGGATTCTTTAAACTGTCTTCAAATGCTTTTCTGCATATGTAGCAACGGGTCGCTGATTGAAAATTGATCTCATCCTGTTCGGTCATATTGATTGGCACAGGTGGGATTGAGCTAAATGTTCTACGTAACTCTAAGCATTCTAAATATAAACTGTTTAACACAGTCTTCCCCGAAGAAGTGGTTATACTCGATGACATCAGAATTTCCAAGATGTCCATGATTATTGTATTCGTTCCAATGCAAACGTATGCTACTGAATTTGGGACGTGCTTGCCGTTAACATTTGAACATTCAAAGTCGGCAAATACAATAAAGGGAAGTTTCTCCATCTTGTGATAATTTTTAAACCGTAAATACTTCTGGTTACCGAAAGGAAGAGAGCAGTTAGTTGGATGGTCCTCACAGGTGAGTTCATGCTCTGTGAGTTTTGCCTCCCGACTTTCTTTACCACCACAATAATACTTAAGACACAATCTGCAGATAGATACGGCTTCTTTGTGGTTTGTCATTTGCTTGTGGAGAAGCCTAGAAAGATCTTTAATCCAAACATAATGAGCCTCAGATTGTAAGTTTCCAATTATGAGAAGATCGACTTCTATGCGCCTGGCTGCTGGGTGTCGGGTCGGGTCTTCGTCTAGAATATTCTTGCTACTCCTAACAATTTCAACTTTCTCTTTGCTTTCATTCCACTCGAATACGGTAATTCTGATTTTATTATTAAACACTTCCTCTAGTTTGGGGATTTGAGAGACTGCTAAACCTCCTTTCTCAAATAATATTCCTTTGCTGATACACTTGGTAAAATACTCATCAAAGTACATCTTATAATGGGAAGTTCTTTCAGGATGGGCTCGATCCTTGTCGTACAATAATGCTGACAAAACCGCCCATAAAACACAGCAGTTGTCATAGTTCTTCACGTTGATACAAGCCTTTTTATTGGCGAGCTTTGTTGGTAGTTCCAGGTAAGAAGAAGCTTTAAGGGGATCGAATTTGAAAATCATAACTGAAACTTTTCGAATCCCAGTAACAACCCAACCAGAACCTCTTGATGTAAAGGCGTCAATCTTTTTACTAACTTCTTGTAGAAAAGGGTCTGGTGAATCAGTTGGACTAAAGGGTGAAGCCTTAGTGGTCATGTAATATTCAAGATGTTCGGTGGGTTTCGTAGGCATATAAAATTCCAATAAAAACGAGAGCTGAAGCTTGAAGGTTTTGCGAGTTTTAAGTGTGTGATTGATAACTGATTGAATGTGATCTCTGAAGTCATTTACGTCAGGAGTCGTTGTTGTGTTGGATGTTGTTGTGGATTTTGCTGTGTTGTGTTTGGCGGGAATGGTGTACTCTATGTAGTGGTCTGTAAAAGTTCTCTTTGCAAATTGAATGTCTTCTTGGTTCATCTCTGACTCAATTTGGTGGATTGTTCTTTCCAGGTCATCCTGTTCCTGTTTATTCTGTGGGTATTTAGGTAGATTTTGCCCTGTGAGAGTTTGGTACTTGTTAACTAGGTTGCGGCTCTTCTGTTGGTGTTCAGCTGCTGGGTTTTTTACTGGGGTGTACTGATCTGATGACTGTAGTTGCTTTATTACTTCTAATTGTTTCTCATAGCTGCCCAGGTATCCTGGATCTGTATTGAACTTTTGCTTACAGAGTTCTTGAAGATATTTGCTTTTGTCCTGAAATGAAAGATTTTGGCTTCGCGAAAAATCTTTAGAAAAATAAGAGTTTACAGAATCTTTTGCTGGATTTGCTTTCGGCATGTTTTTTCTATCAGTTTAAAAAAATTTTTTTTGGGTGGTCACCCTTAGCTTTTGCTTGAACTTCTCTGGACTAACAACTTTTGATTAATTTTAGTATTACTGATCAGATCCCTGCTTTTATCTTTTCACATCCGGAGCATTGTAAATCCTGCTTTATGCAATGCCATTATAGCTTTTATGACGTCGGATTTTGAAATGTTTTCGTTTTCCCAAAGGCCGCCTTCACCTGCTTTAATTGTGACTCCCTTTTCTCTCGCGATTTTCTGCATCTCTAACTGGTGAGCCCTGTCATTGCCCGCTTTCACAGCCGTTGCAACACCTCCAGCTACACCACCTGCTGCACCAACTGCACCCGCAATGATTGGAATCAGTGCAGCGAGAGGCAGGATTCCACCTGTCTTTTCATCTGTAATGCTGTGATTGCAATCTTTACAATGGATTTGCTGCTGTAACGGATCGACTTTCACTTTCATACCCTTAATAGTTACAAAACCTGGTTGTTTGGAGTCGATGATTTTGCTAATTTTATTAACTGTTCTGGTTTCAATCATTTTTTGTACGTATTTATTTTTTTAATTATTTTTTTTAATTTATTTCTGTGTCACTTGGAATGACGAGAAGTTCTGCTCTGGCAAATGATCTTGTAGGGGATTTAGGATTAAAGGCTTGAGAAAGAAAATAGTAGTCACCCGTTGCTGTTGTAAAATGTCTGTCTATTTTATGTACATCTAAACTGAAATAGGGGTCAGTTGCTCGTCTCTTTGTGTCCTTTTCTAATTCTCCCGGCAGGTAAAGGAATCGAACAAACTCAGAATTTGTGATAATTTCCGGAGAATAAACTCCTGGGAGCTTTGGATAATTTTTCTGTTGTGGATTGTGAGATTTAAGCTGAACTTTGTCTTGTTGAATTGCAATGGAGGGTTTTAGGCTTGTCATGCGAGAAACTTCATTGTTAAGCTGACTGATTACTACTGGGAGTTGGTCTGTCCATTTCGTGTAGTATTGTCCGCTCTTCAGTTTGAGCTCCTCTGCTGTCTGCTTAGTAAATAGTCGCTTGGCTAAAGTTAGATTAAATCTTTCTACGAAGGCTTGATCTCTGTGAAGCTCGGTTCTACCGTAACGAATTTTTGTATTATTTTTTTGCATTAGAGTTTTAACTCGACCCATGAATTCTTTACCCGGATCGGTCATCAATGTTTCTGGGAAGGTTAAAGGTGAATTTTCGTAAATATCTTGAAAAGCAGTTGCTACAACTTCTGACTTCTTTGTTTTCAGCGGTCTTGCTTCTTTATAACGCGAAGCTACATCAATAACTGTAAGAGCGTACTTATACCCAGAATCGTTTGGGAGAAACAGAAGATCAGCTTGGTGCGCCTCATTAGGCTTATAGATGTTGAAGTGGGGTCTTGTAAATTTAACAGGAGGGAAATAGACTTGATAAACAGCCTGTTTAGACAGCCATTTTTCTACTATTTGTTTTGGTTCTTTACTGAGTTCTGTTAATTTGGAGACGGCATTATTTCCGATAAAATAACCGCTGTCGTTGTAATAGATTGCTTGTAATTTGTTCTCAGTCATTATTTTTTAATTTAATTTTTAATAAAAAATAAATTAAAATGCCCGACATTCACGGAATAATTGAAAAGCTTCCGAAGCCAAGCAAAGGGTGGACAATCCCTGGATATAAGTATTGTGGACCTTTGAACCCTCTTGAAATTCAGTTAGATTCTAACAATGTGCCTAATCCGGGTCATGAGCCTGTAAATGAGCTTGATGAGGTATGTATGGAACATGATATTAAGTATCGCGACTTCCCAAATGAAAAACACCGATGGGATAAAGAAATGTTAAGAAAACTCGATCTCATGGGACCGTCAAGCGGGTTTAGAGAAAGCATTGCGCGCAAATTAGTAAAGAATGTCATATCTGGTAAAGCAAAGCTAGGGCTGGGGGTTGGCGGTTGCATGGGAAAAGAGAGATTCGCGGGGGTAGGGTTTATACTACACGCGCCAAATATAGAACTAGGAAGACTACTGAAAGAGCTTGGGCTAGAGAAGGCGTTTCTTCCTTAACTGAACAGCTCCGTATATTTATTGAGGCGCTTATTGGTCTGGATATACGCACGGTACGCTGTACGCTCTAAAATTGAACAAGCTGGGGAATTCCGTACTCGTTTTATACTGGCTTTCACATTTTTCCATAAATATGGAACTTTCACATTTTTCCATAAATATGGAACTTTCACATTTTTCTATAAATATGGAACTTTCACATATTACGCATTCACTGTGTAAAAAACGAGTACGGAATTTTTTTAATATGCAAAAAGAAGTGTAACGGAGTTACTGCTGAGTTTTAAAATCATTAATGCGATCTCGACACATTAGCCTTTAGCTCGGGACGTGAACATGGCAAAAAGCGCACTGTGTAGCAGGTTTGCAGCTTGGCCTTGAAGTCAATATCGGCATTCGCAGCGGCCATGATGTTCTTGCCATACTGAAGCAACGTATTGTAGCTGTACGGGGCATAGCGCAAGGCCGGAAACTCTGTACATAGCTTATAGAAGCTCTTCATCCTATCCATAAATTTCACGTCACACTCTAGTTTGACCGCCAGCTCGTCTCGTGTTGTGTCTGATTCCAGCAGATGTTGAATCACCTCCGCCTTCCTGAAGTCAATGGCGCATTTGAGCTCCTCTAGCTTGTCGCCAACTTTACACAGGTTTAGAAAGCAATTAACTCCGGTTGTTGAGCTCAAACTACTCGTGAGCAATCCTTCGATCTCTGGATAGCATGTTTGCAAATCGATTCTCTCGTTTCGAATGTTCGCCAACCATTCGCGCAGCTTTCCAATCACGACGCTTGCAGCGTTGTCACGCTTTGTTCGTTCTTCCCCGTCCTCATCCTTCGTCTTGGCGCTTGCTTTATTGTTTACTGCTTCTAGCAGGCTATAAAACATTGCTCTGATTGCAGGAACTGGGGGGGGGGGGCAAGGGCAGGGAGGTAGTTCCTCTTTTCCATGGGAAATCCCATGGAAAAGAGGCAGGAAAAGAGACGGAAAAAATCGGGAGCTTGGTGTACGCTGCGCGTGAAAGCTGTGTGGACTACGTAGACTATGCACGCGAGTGGTCAGGGGGAAAGGGGGAGAGCTTTGCTACTGCTCTTTCCCTAAAGCCCGAGACAGCTGCCTCGGCTCACATTACTCGCCCTTTCCTTATGCTGTACTCTCTTCCCTAGGAGGTGACTGACCAAAAGTCTGGAAATAAATAAATGAAATAAATTACAGTTGCTTAATAATTTCTGAAAAGTTATAGTAGCTGTCGTAATCTTTAATAGTTACCCCATGCAAATAATGCCAGTGAATCTTAACCGCTTGATTAAGATTCGGGATGGTTGGTTCAATGTTAGGCCAGAATTTTTTCATATATTCTTTGCATTCCTTCTTGCATTGGTACTTAGATTTGTAATTGGGATGAGGCTTAACATAGTAAGATCCTGGAGAGACGGTTGGAAGCATTTTTATTGAAAATTTATAATTTTTTTTCGGGGTGAGTACCCTGTGTTGATTCCTAAATGTGTTCAAGTTGCTAGAATGAGGCTTAGGTTTAGTGTCTCCGGATGAAAGCTGGAGGTGCATTGAACTCGCTGGGATAAACAAAATAATGGATTATGGATTATGATTTTTTTGCATGTTACGAGGTTTTTGTGACTGACCCAGGTTTTTTCCTCTGTCCCAGAGGACCCATTGGGAAAAAGGTACGAATCTATGGGGACATATTAAATTTAGGCTAGTGAATGGGATCTGGTGACTTTTGGTCAAAAAGGGGAGGTACCCTTTTTTTGCTGAAGTGCTTGGGAATATTTAATTTAGTTATAGGCGCATATAGAAAAGGGCGATTCTTACTGTCCTGAAAGCCCCGTCTTGCATTCTACTTTTTTGACATCAATTTCTTCCTTTTTGACATCAATTTCTTCCTTTTTGACATCAATTTCTTCCTTTTTGACATCAATTTCTTCCTTTTTGACATCAATTTCTTCCTTTTTGACATCAATTTCTTCCTTTTTGACATCAATTTCTTCCTTTTTGACATCAATTTCTTCCTTTTTGACATCAATTTCTTCCTTTTTGACATCAATTTCTTCCTTTTTGACATCAATTTCTTCCTTTCTTATACCAATTTCTGACCCTAACCTAGCGTAAAATCTAACCACACAGGAAATTTATCATTTTTACCCAAACTTACTATCTAAAACATCTACAAAATCTTTTACGACAGCAATTTAAGCTGCATTGCGTACTCTGAATTGGCAGCTGCCTCACCTTGCAAAAAAATTAAGGAAAAAAGCTCAGAAAATTTACACACAGGTTCAAGCCAGCTGCGCGCCTATGCAAGGTTAGCTAGAGTGGTTGCTAAGGGCGTTGCATCGCAATTTCGGCACGCCCCAGTCTCACAGTGTGGTGGTAGCAACCCCTCATCAAAACCCTAGTAGCAGCTTTCGAGACCCACCGCATCAACGCTTTTTATTGTGAGAAGCAAAATAATTGTGGTTTTTTCTCTCTGTCGCCTTCTTTCTCTATCACATAGTTAGTTTCTATAAGAGCCTTGGGTGACTGAATAGCTGGTATAATTGTTTACTGTCAGCACTGAACTTGACGAGTTAATCTCAACCTTTTATCCTTGGATGCTTAACAAAAATTGCGATAGCGTCTGTCTGACATTTTTATTTAAAAGTGATCTCCAAAGCGTTTCATACAGTAAAACATCGCGGCTGAACTTCAAGTTAAAAATCCTCGATTCGCTTTGACGTCCCATTCTACTTCGAAGTAAAAGCACCGTAGCACAAACTCACACTACTCTGACACCATGTCACGGCGTTCAAATACAATTTTACCACATTTTCCCAAAATTTTACAACTTTCCAACATAATCAAACAGCATTCTAATATAATCTCACCCCTTACAACAAAATCACACGATATCCAGCACAGAATCACAATACATTTTCACATATCTCGCTGAACTCGAACAAAAACTGTCAACTCCACATCTTTGTTTGTCTCATTTCCCATATTAATAAATCTCAACCCTCTGTCAGTTAAGCTTACTTCAATATCAATAAATATCACCAATCTATCGATCAATCTCACCCATTTATCTATCAATCTCACCCTGTTATAAATAAATCTCACCCTGTTATAAATAAATCTCACCCTGTTATTGATCAATCTCACCCTGTTATTGATCAATCTCACCCTGTTATTGATCAATCTCACTCTGTTATCAATAAATCTCACTCTGTTATTAATAAATCTCACTCTGTTATTAATAAATCTCACTCTGTTATCAATAAATCTCAATAAACCTTATTCAATCTCACAAAATTTTAGCTATATCTAATTTCAGTCCACTTCAAGCCAAACCAAAAATTTGAAAACTAAACGCTCTAGGGGGCCGGCAAGGCTCTCAAGGCAGGCTTTATTGACATTGGGCAGACCTGACACGGGGTCAGTTGGTTCACATTGCCGCTGACAATTCTATGAAAAAAGTGATTATTAGAGAGTTAATTTAACAAACTAAGCGGGGTCACTGGCTGGTAAATTGACAATGGAACCGGTTCCATCTGGTTTTAACACTGACAAGAGGCTGGAAAAGGCGAAACGCCTTGGCAAACAAGCACTTCATCAATTTGATGTGCTCCATTTCCGCTGAAAGCAGCCTATAAATTGACGATATCCAAACGATGCTCAGACCTTCTCCAACGAAGCAAGTCGCAAAAAGACTCTCTGTTATTGAATTCGAGCATTACAGAAGCCTCTTGAGCCGCACGATGAAGTGGCAACTCGCCGCCCTGCTCTTCGCCTGCCTCGCCGTGGCCGTTCTTGGCGGCACGGCCCAAAACGAGGCCGAGGACTCCGAATTGGCCGATCTGGCCGAGCTGCAGCAGGCCATGGACGACGACGCCGAAGTGGACTTGGAGGCCAAGGGGCGTCGGAGGCAGCTGAAGCGCAAGCTGAAGCGGGCCCTGAAACGCTACCTGAAGAAGCACGGATACAGGAGGCGCTTTGCTAGGCGCGTGATCGGTTGAGTCGGGATTCTCAATGACCGAAAGACACTTGACACTTGATTGGGATAGCGTACTCTGATATATAGTTCTTCCTTTCAGCTTGTTATCGTATTATATTCTGTTCTCTGAGAGTAAAACGGTTATAATTGAAATATACCTGTAATAATCTTCTGTAGAATACTATACCAGCCTTTAACTTTTTGCAAACTGCTTTGTCTCATTTGCATTAGGAGTTCGATACTTTTAGATAAAATATTGATGGATAAAATATAGATAGATAGATAGATAGATAGATAGATAGATAGATGGATAGATAGATAGATAGATAGATAGATAGATAGATAGATAGATAGATAGATAGATAGATAGATAGATAGATAGATAGATAGATAGATAGATAGATAGATAGATAGATATATAGATAGATAGATAGATAGATAGATAGATGGATAGATAGATAGATAGATAGATAGATAGATAGACAGATAGATAGATAGATAGATAGATAGATAGATAGATAGATAGATAGATAGATAGATAGATAGATAGATAGATAGATAGATAGATAGATGGATAGATAGATAGATAGATAGATAGATAGATAGATAGATAGATAGATAGATAGATAGATAGATAGATAGATAGATAGATAGATAGATAGATAGATAGATAGATAGATAGATAGATAGATAGATAGATAGATAGATAGATAGATAGATAGATAGATAGATAGATAGATAGATAGATAGATAGATAGATAGATAGATAGATAGATAGATGGATAGATAGATAGATGTAGAAACGGTTACAAAATTATATTTAGCGTGCCCAAGGAGGTAGGCAGGGACTTTGCGATTGAAGATAATTGAAGATCAAATGCATGCAGACTCCATTGCACAAGGGTGGTAGGTGTATGTTGCAATCATCCAGGCCTCCAGGAATGCCTCGAAGCTGAGATTGTCGAAGGCCCCTACGATTTCGAGGAATTTCGCCAGTGCAAAATCGTCTTGAAGAATAGCTTGCTCGATCTTCTCAATAATCGCTTTGAGAGCGCTTAAAGTGGGCTTTACTAAACAGAAGGCGCGCTGATTGTTGCTAAGAGGCATGCCTGTAAGCTAGCAGGAGAGTAGCCTTTAATGGAACAATCACTCAGCCTCTCTCGTATTCCTGTAAACGTTATCCAAGATTCTAACAGACTTCGTTCTAACACTAACATTTTGTTCGCTCTGAACTCATTCTAGAGCAATCGGTTACTGTGCTCTTTTTGCATTGTAGAATCAAAATTGAATAAAATTAACTAATTTGTTCTCAGTGAGGCAGACTGCGAGTAGGTACTTTCGGGTCTACTGGTAAACGGCCTTGGTTATTTATGTTTCAGACTGCTGCTAATTTCCGGACTAAACCTACGATTGATTGACAACTGCGCATCTGGTCTATTCCAGCGTTGTTTTCTCGTAACCAGTCCAAAATGTACGCAGGACAGTCACCGTCAGAGCCACGCATAGCAACAGACTGACAGCAAGCAGGCTCCTCATGCTCCTCATGGTCAAGTTGGTTGCCTGTAGTCTTAGTTTTTTAAGAAAGTTGGGCGGTTCAAGAGCACTACAGCAAGCCGTGAAGTCACGAAGCTTCCTTAAAGGTCGCGCAGAGACCCACCTTTAGGTAGCACAGGATCGAAGGATTGAGTTTTCGTCACGTTTTCTTTATTCCAATTGCGGCGGTTTGAACCTCTGCAGCAAAAGCAAAGGCTTTTACGACATTCAAAGCTTATTGACTTGAAGAGCTATCTAGCTTTCGGCAAATATTGTCTGAGTAAATTTTGAATTCATATATTGTACATTCTGACGTGCTCACTCGCCAATGTCAACTTTAGGAGATGAAAATATGGTTTAAGGTTATGGTTAAAGTCCAGTCTAAGGAGTGGCTGCCACGTGGTTCAGCGGGTCCCAAGAAGTTCCGTGCCGAGCGGTCAGCAGCGAAGGTCTTGGCGACTGTGTTCTGGGATGCTGAGGGAGTTGTGATGGTTGACTTCCTAGAAAGCCAGAAAACCATCAATGCCACTACGAGTCGCTTTTGCGAAAGCTCCGCACCGAACTGGCCAAAAAGCGACCTGGCAAGCTGCACCGTGGTGTGCTCTTCCACCATGACAATGCACCAGCCCACACTTCTCTACTGTGCCGGGAGGCTCTGCGAGATTTCCGCTGGGAAATACTTCAACATCCTCCGCACAGCCCCGATTTGGCTCCTTCAGACTTTTTTTGCTTCCAAAGCTGAAGGAGGCGATCAAGGGAGTTCGACATGACAGCAAGGAGGCTGCCAAGAAGGCTACCGTACAGTGGCTTGCTGCGCAGCCTCCTGCCTTCTACACGAATGGCCTGGCAGTGGCGGCGCAGGGGGGGGCGGGGGGGCGGGCTGCCCCCGGGTGACCACCCCTCACCACCCTCAGGGGGTGACCACCCAGCCGGCCATATTGCGGAAGGGGGGTACACTTGCTTAAAACAAAGGTTTGGCGTACACTTTTGAGAAATTGGCGTACAAATCGCGGGAAAAGTTCGCGGGACCTTTTTTTTGCTCCTGCAATATGGCCAGCCGGGGGGGGGTGACCACCCAACCACCGCCCCCCCAGCTGGAGGTCCTGCGCCACCACTGTGGCCTGGACAGATGGCGACACCGCATGGAGAAGTGTCTGACCCTGGAGGGGGATTATGTAGAAAAGTAGAATTGTGCGTAAAGCTTGAAGCTCGTGACAATAATATTATCATTACTTTTTGACTGACCCTCGTATTGTTCGCAGCATCTTTCAGCTATTTTTCCGCATCTGCAGAAAAACATCTATTCGATAAGATAACTCGGAAAATTTTTCTTTTGTTTGCTTAAACACCATAAAAATATTTTAAACAATCATTTCATCATTTTAACAATGTTAAATCATTAAAAAGCGTTTTTAATAAATTTTTGGCACAGTTTCAAGTACTTATTTTTCATATATTTTGAGGTAAATAATAAAGAACTCTTACGATTTTCTAGTTAATTTTTCAGCACGTATGAAGTGACAATAAGTTTTTAGCTTTTTCAAATGAAATCAAAATTAGCGGACTTACCCTGTAGAATTAACACCTTGGCAAATCAAACTTAGGCACGCAATGAAACCAATAATGTTGCTCATTTCACTCAAATAATGTTCATTTCAATGCTCATTTCAATGTTGCTCATTTCAGTAGGGCCTGATTACATAAAGACAAAAGTACAACTACCTTTTTCACAACTTTGAAGAAAACCGCAAGGGCATAATTTGCATCAAAAGAACTTCAAACTCCAGTCTTTCTGCCTCTGATTCTTTTTTAGGGTCGTGACTGGAATTCCCTAACGAAAGTTCCAGCCAGTAAAATTTATGAGGGGGGCCTATTTTTAAATTTCACTAAGTCCAATCGAACTTATGGGCCGGGAATATCCCAAATTTGAGGACAGCTTTGGCCACAGACGCACTTTTAGATGAGCAATCCTTTCTTTTCCTTCATCCATGGACGGGACACTTCGTTTCTGAGAAAGTTTTTGGAGTCCAATCTTCGTGAAAAGTACACTACGCAGATAGGAAATTTGTAGTTTTTCGTCATAAAATTAAAGAATGCGCTCGATTGGAAGCAGATGCAAATCTCATCTTTTGATTTGTGTTTCCTGCCTTCATACTCTATCGAACTATGTGTGTCCTTATCACCTCGTTTCAGTGTATTATAATTCATAACTATTGGCTAGTAATCGCCCTTTCTCGTCAATTGTCGTAGTCAATGCAGATTTTGGCTGCATTTAAGCGTATAAAATTTCTAAACTAATAAAGTTATTCTTAGTTAATACGTGCCGTATAATTATTACTTACAGTTTAACAAATAAAAGAATTGTTTTTGTTTTTTTATACATGAAAATTAGCAAAAATCGTGTTCAAATCGCGTCGTAGTTTTTGCTCAAATTTATTAATTACTTATTAATAATGATTATTATGGCCCGGATGTAGTAGAGCAGAATAAAAGTATTTCATAAATAATAAACTATAAAAACCCTTAGCTATTAGAAGCGTTATCCCCACGCGGCCATCAAGTTCAGCCCATGTAGGGATAATAGCCCACGGGCAGGCGGATGCGGACGCGGCGTCGGCGTCTGAAGAACCACTTGGCGTCCGGTTTTGAGTCGGCATTCTCTTCGGCCGGTTCGGGCTCAGCAAGCTCGGCGAGGGCGGCGACGGCTGCGGCCTCCTCGAGGTCGTCGTCATGCTTTTGCTCGTCGGCAGGGCTGGCGTACGCGGCCAGGGCGACGCACAGGAGCAGGGCGAGGGCGAACTGCCACTTCATGCTTGCTTGGCGTAGAGAGTCAGATTGGTTGCTAAGTGACTTGCCTTCGAGTTTGGGAAGGCTTTCGGTGCTTTAGATGGTCCAAATTTATAAACCCGAGCTGCTGTGGGAGGGGGGCTTGTTTTCCGCTTGTTTTTTTGCTGACTACCTAAAGAACTTGACGGCAGTTTTCATGAGCAAAGCGAGTTTTCTCGTTGTCTTGTTTTCATAGAGGTTTGCTTATTTTGTTGAGTTTCTTGTTTGAACGCTCGTTGGCCTTCGCTGAATTTTCTGCAGAGCGGAAAAAGCTCTGTGACAGAAACACAATAGAAGCCTGCTAATGACCCCACTGTGTTACATCTAATGTCATATTTTGTGGCCATGGCTTCACTAGTTTCAATGCTAGATGTTTCTTTTAGAGGGAAAGAGAGTTGGACAGTGAGAATGAATAGATAGCCACAAAGTAGCTGGTTTTATCTGTTTGAACGTATGACTAACTAAACATTTTGTTGTGCAAAACTTCACTTTGGGTTGAGTTGTGTCATTACTTATTTTATTTCCGAATTAGTAAATGCAATTGGATTTTCACAAAGAATGTAGCAAATAGGCAGGTAAATAGATAAAATTTAACAAATAATAAATCGATAGGACAACTGTCAGCTTGGGGAAGAGCCTTCGACTCGTCAAGATTAAGCAAAATTATTGTCGCAGTCACGTTGATTCGACGAGAAGATAACATGACAGCAATGGATGAAATCCCCAGAGAAGGATTCGGTTGGCAGAAGGATTCAAATCGACCTGCTGCACATATTTCGAGTTTTTTCAGCTGCTTATCATCTTTTAGGAATCACATTTGTTCAATTTTTGTGGAAGCAGGAAGCATTTGAAAAATAATAACTAAACATTTTGTTTCAACCTAACATGAATTTTACGGCAAAAGGATTTGTGAACTGCGAAGAAATGAACCATGTAGCGGGTAATAACATAATAAATTCCCTTACAGGTGGCTCTGCCTCCATGAAATTTTCAATGCTAATGATTGCAAGGAGTTTCAAGCGGAAAAAAACAATAACCCAATTGAATTTATAATACCATCAGCTACTGACTGAGAGCAGACTTTATTGGAAAGCTGATTTTAATTATAAACCGAATAATTCGATAAAGAATGTTTCAAGCACAAGCACGTGTTAACTACGCTTTTAAAAGTGGCACGTCATTCAGTTGGTGGATGGAAATTTTTTTTTTACAGCTAACTTCGTCTATTTGCCTAAGATACGATTAATCAGTCGCCGTCTAAAGCGCCACTTGGCAGCCGGAGCCGCGTGCTCGTCGGCCAGCTCGGGCTCGGCCCGCTCAACCAGGTCGGCCAGGGCGGCGGCTGTGACCTCCTCGATGTCGGCGTCGTTCTGTCGCTCTGACGGGCTGGCGTACACGGCCAGGGCGACGCACAGGAGCAGGGCGAGGGCGAACTGCCACTTCATGCTTGTCGTAGTCAAAGAAGAGCTTCGTTTACTAGCAGATAGTCGAACTGGTGTCCGTAGGAAGGCGAGCTTCTCCCGAGTTGGGAAGGTTTTCGGCACTGAAGGCGCTCTGTATTTATAGACCCAAGATGTCGGTTGCAGTTTCGAGTTGGACTCGAAAATTTGCCCTCACTTTCAGTGCTTTGCTGATCATCCAGTTGGGCTTGCATAGTGCAGCCAATTTTTATCTGAGACCCCCCAGCCCATCGGTTACCTACTTTCAATGCTAGCTAGTCATGACAATTAACCACGTAAATTATCTACTTAAACCTTTGGCCGTGAAGACATAAAATTAGGGCAGATTCTATTAATTGTGCCCAAGTTTTATTGCGATGAGCGACCTATTTCTTTCGCCCCGCCAATCAATTTAGTCGTTTGAAAACTAGGTTGAGTGAACTTATTGTTGTTACAGGCTTTGTTTTAAAAGCATTGAGATAGAATTGCTTTTGTTGTGCTGCATTCTGAAAAAGGGACCTCTAAAAAATAAAATGACACTGACGAGCTACGTGGCGGGCGTAATACTCTACGAGTACATCATAATAATGGTGGTTTATAGTATAGAAGATTATAACGCTGTCACAAGAAGTGATGGGCAAGTATAAATTTCTTTAATTTCGTTAATTTCCAGTCCGTTGGAGTTATTTTCGAAAAAAGCTAACGTCGTTAGCCATAGCGGCGTTGATTTGTCACGAAAATTACGTCTCTTAGTCGTTGATTCGGTAAAAATTTAATCACTAGAAAAGTTTTTTTATTTTCCAGCAAAATTTCCTTACCTGAATTATGTGGTTCAATGGAACGTTAGTTTTCTTTTATTGTCAATCAATAAAACAATATATGCTGTCCGTCAAAAGTTCCGGAACCTTTGCTACGATGTCTTCTAGCGGACATAATTTCAGTCCGTTTCAATTGTAACTTGGTTCAAATGAAAGCTGCGGATCTCAGCTCTATGATGTGTTTAAGAAAAAGTTTATTCGAAGGAGCGCGTGTGAACAGGCCAGTGACCAGTACATAAAGGTTAGAGAAAAAAGAGGAAAAGACTTGGATTGAGAACGATCATGGTACAGAATAACTGCCGGATCTGCCGGTGGTAGATGGTTTCGATGTGCAATTTGATCTCGACTATAAATTGCACCGAGCTTAAGTCACTTCCGAAATCGACTGCTGAACAGATGAATCGGCATGGCGAGGTGTTCGTTCGATTACTTACCGAGAACATCCGAGCATGACGGGGCAATGTATTCGCCATCGAGTCTCGTGTTTATTCGTGCCGCGATTCACCGGTACTTCAACTTATCTATTGAAATACACTTTATAAAGGCTACAAATACTAATATCAATGGTAAATTTTATCGACTGTCTAACCTTTGCAATCCTTTTAATCCTTGGATTACGTTCAACTATGTCCACAGGTTAATTTGAGTTAAAATTTCCATCGGATTGTCCTGTTGATTTTTAAAAATACTGAAAATACATATTCTATAAGAACTGAGTTAATTAGTGCGCCAAGCTACTGCGGCGTCAGCGAATCCTGCTGGCAGGCCGCGTCATCAGCGCCAAGTCAAACTGCCGGGAGATGCTGCTGCTTACGCCTGGGAACGAGTATGGGTGTGAAATTGACGCTTCGTTTGCTCCATTCCCTCTGATGATGTTTTTTTTAATCTTGAATTTGTCCACAGTGCACTCTAGAAAATTCGCAACGAAAACAGAAAAGGAAAAAAATATTACTAACTAAACTAAAATTTTCCACGACCACAAGTTTTCTCTGGCTAACCTGCCGAATAGAAGAAAAAATGAACGAAGGCTTGAGCACAATAGAGCCAGGTTCATTGCCCGAAAAGCTTGAGTAGCGTCTCACTGCACCATGCAATTAAAAGAAGCTCCAACCCCAACAGCTAGTTATAGCTCCAAGGCTCGCTAGCATTTTGAGGCTTGTTGACAATGGCAAAGTGAATGCTTCTCTTCCTAGCAGTCTCAACGAAGTAATTTTCGGGGCCCTGTAGAGATGTAAATTGCGAGAATATTTCTCTACGCTATTTTATTCTCAGCAGAGTTTTCCACTCGAGCCGCACCCATCGCTGTGCTGCTGCTGACAGCAAGGGTGAAATTTTTCTTCAAATTGCTCCTCCATTTCCACGCAAACTCAATGAAAGAAGGGCACGTTTTCAGAGTTCAATTAGAAATTCAAGCTGAAAACGTGCGCCCCTCCTCTGAGCAACTGAGCACAACAAAATTGGAGTAATGTAGCTTAAACTAGTGGCTATACGCGAGGAGGCATTTAAAACTATTATTTGAGTAAATTTGTAATAAAAATTATTCATTGCAGAATTTTAAAATGCAAGGCCCAACCTTGTCGCTCTATGCTGCAATGAGTGAGCTGTGTTTGTCGAAGTTGGAATGGGATAATCTTGCTTACCATGCATTTATTAAGTATTTATCTGGCCTCATTAATATACTTATTCGCTGAGTTCTTTTAGCCTTGTGCTCCTTTGGGATAGCAATCTGCTTAATCATTAAATCCATCTTATTTTTTCACTCCATCTTCATTGGACCGCTAATGGCTTGCTAAGCCCTTCATCTTGGGCGGTGAAGTACTGGGAAGTTAGGGGAAACTGTTGTGATTAACTAAAAAGACACTGATATTGCGAAGTATTTGTTTGGGCACACAGCCACTTTTTTATGGCGCGAACTCCATACAGCTATGGAGATCGCGAGACTTCGGCTCAAGAAGAGCCAAGAGAGAATGAGAGGCGGACCAAGAGCCGCAAAAAGCACAAATAAGTAAAGTGCACATTCTATAATACGAGTAACACGCAAATCTTCCGTCTTCATGACCTCAAGTTAAGTTGTAACAGAAACTAGGGAACAGACTCTCGAGGGCTGCTCGCCGCGTCTGGCGGCGCGCCTTTGTGTAATGACCGTATGAGCAGGGTTTAAGCTATGTGCACGTGACGGCTACTCTTAGTAACATGTTCCCCGATTCTCTCTCTCCGCACCGCCTGCAAGGACTCCCTGCACAAAAGTCCTTCAGTAATGATCCCGGCACTCCCGATATAAGCCCGTGCAGAGCCCCTAAATCGGCTACGCCCTGCCTCGCTGTTTAGCTAAAACCCCCGAATCAATACCCGGGCGGAGCTCTGGCTTCGTTAGATCTGGAGAGTCATCAGGTGCGCCGGGTCATACAGAGTGGTGGCAGCCTTGGGGCTCATACTATGACCCCAAGACCCAATAAAGGCACCTAAGCTACAGCTGAGCAGGCGCGGGACCTTGCCCTCAGGCCAA
Source organism: Macrostomum cliftonense (assembly GCA_950096795.1). Classification (NCBI taxonomy): domain Eukaryota; kingdom Metazoa; phylum Platyhelminthes; family Macrostomidae; genus Macrostomum; species Macrostomum cliftonense. Next base: position 188,558 of record CATNEM010000294.1, on the reverse strand, counting down.
TAGCTACCCAATTCTAATCGATATCCTCAGGGCGGGTTGGCAGGGCGGGTTCATAGTCATCTCTCTTCCCTAAAGGCTAGGGCTACACAGGCGGGAAACATCACATAAATTAAGTTTTTTTATCATATTAGCTTATTTATCACCGTTAACGTATTGTGAAAACATTTGAGATTTCAAAGTTGCATTATCGTTTGCTTTTTTGAATGTATCATCTATTTGTTGATTGTCTTCTCGATGCGAGTCTTTGATGTCGTTCTCATATCTAAATAATAATAGCATATGTATTAAGTTTTTTTTCATGTTTAATAATTTTTTACATTTCAGGGAAAGTTTTTCCATGCAGACTTCTCTACACTTACTAAGAACTCTAGTTCGTTCATTGCCAATAATAAGAATAATGAGTTTTGGAAAATTCCTATTGACCTGAAACGCTGAAAAACAACTGAAAAAAATTTATAACTTAGCCAATATTTTTCAACGGCACTGCAGCGGTAACGATTTTGTGTATTTTTTATATTGATGGTCAAACATTAGCCGATTATAATTACAAGTATTTGGTAATAAAAAACAGCATGATTTTTTGTTGTTTGTTCGAAAAGTCCGATAGCAAGGCTCTATTTGCCATAGTAATAGTGGGAGCGGCGCAAGAAGCGGCGGTAGAAGCGGCGGCGGAAATAACGACGGCGGAACCGGATGCGGATAGATCGGCGCCGCCGCCTTAGAAGCCACTTGGCATCAGGGGCCGCGTCCTCGTCCGCTTCGGCCAGCTCGGGCTCGGCCATCTCGGCTAGGGCGGCGGCGGCTGCGGCCTCCTCGAGGTCGTCGTCATGCTTTTGCTCGTCGGCAGGGCTGGCGTACGCGGCCAGGGCGACGCACAGGAGCAGGGCGAGGGCGAACTGCCACTTCATGCTTGTTGTAGTCAAAGAAGAGCTTCGTTTACTAGCAGATAGTCGAACTGGTGTCCGTAGGAAGGCGAGTTTCTCCCGAGTTGGGAAGGTTTTCGGGACTGCAGGCGCTCCGCATTTATAGACCTGACTTGTTGGGGTGGGCGCACGTTTTTAGGTTGCCATGTCGAGTTGGACTCAAAAACGTGCCCTCAATTGGAATGAGCTTTTTTGAAATTTTCTGAGGAGCTAGTAAGGCTTGCATTGACCTGATATCTTTATCTCAGACCCTAAACCCATCGGCCAGGGTTAGCCAGTTTCAATGCCCAGCTAGTCTTGAGTATTGTCTGCGCTCTCAAACCTGTCGCAGTAGAAGCATATGGGCTATTGCGCCGCGAAATTAGGCTGATTCTATTGTGCCCAAGTTTTATTGAGGTGAGGGACCCATTTTTTTCACCGTGCCATTGCATTTAGTTTTTTTCTTTAATAGCTACTGGGTTGAGTCAACTTACTTTAGTTGCAGGCTTACGAGCTAGTCTTGAAATTGGCGGAAAATTGGCTCAAAAGAATTGCTGCTGTCTTGGTTCTGTTGATATGAGTGAGCCTTTAAAATAAAAATGATCTTTAAATGTTATGTGGCCTATTTAGACTATTTTTCACGAATTCTAACGGTAAAATTTCGAATTTCGCCTGATCAGGAAATGCAAAAATATTACGAGTAAAAAATTTAGACAAACTCTAACTTGGTACGTGTCCTGCTGTACATGTCTTATAACAAAACTTATTTAGTTAGCTGTTTACTAAGTGAGAAAGTTATTAAATGATAATTGCTTGCTCGCAAATGGTAAATTTTAATCTTCGACGATTGAAGCTACGCTTAAGGGCACAAATATTATCTTTGAGCTGTGTCTCGAACCCAAGACTTTGGGTATCGGGTCAAAAAATATGGAACCACCATTCACATTACTAATATCGTCGAGAAGTATTTATTTTTAACAGAATATCCATGTGAGGTGGGACAAATATAAAAACATATATACCAATCTATAGGCAATCTGCTTCCATTGATATCAATTTAAATTTCGATCTCCTAAAAGGCCTAAGCTTTTTTAAACATTGGCTTATCCCTTTTGGCGTCCCTTTTTTACTTGTATTGGTGTTATAATTTTGCTTTCCTATATTTAGCGCAGTATTGATACTATGAACCACACTGCAATTTCTCCATCTGAGTAGCGAATATGGAACCGCTATTACGCTTCTATTTATACTTACTCAATCACTAAATCCTGCTATCATATTTACTCAACTGGTACTATATGGGCATAAATGCATTTAAGGGATTTAAGGGATACTTCAAAAAATGAAAGTTGCTGGTGCCACTTGGCTTTGTTAGTGCGACAAATTGTTTTCTCACATACATCAAAGCCTTTTGTGCGTAAATAAAAGCATTTACATGCTATTTCTGTGTTTTGAAGTCAATGGTGACATTGCAGCTTAACAAGCGATGCAGTTCAGTGAGTAAGAAACGAAGAAGGAGCATGCTGGGCTTCACTGCAAACTGAGTTCGGAGTCTTTGGACGTCCTTGATTAAATAAATAAACCCGAAAATTTTTCCAGGCCCAGAGAACTAAGGCATACTGTAATATGCCTGAGTATGTCAATTAATGACGATTTCAGTATTTTGATGTAACTAAAACCACAGCTACGACCATGATCAGCTCCTCCGTGTCGCATTGTGCATCCTTGTACAGTTCAGTACATTTTGAGCCGCTATTGATATTGACTGAGGACGACAAGCTACTTATGGTCCTTTAGTCAAATGTTTTTTTATTCTACCATCAGTGATAAAAACCGTGTGGCACTATTTGAAATTGCTATCGAATTTTTTTGAATTCAAAGAGCAGAGCAGAAACTATCATAGCTTAGAAATTTGCAGCATGCATGGTAAGCAAGATTATCCCATTCCATCTTAGACAAACACAGCTCACTCATTGCAGCATAGAGCGACAAGGTTGGGCCTTGCATTTTAAAATTCTGCAATGAAAAAATGTTTTATATTTTTATTACAAATTTACTCAAATAATAGTTTTAAATGCCTCCTCGCATATAGCCAATAGTTTATGCTACATTGCATCAACTTTGTTGTACTCAGTTGCTCAGAGGAGGGGCGCACGTTTTTAGTTTGCAATGTCTAATTAAACTCTGAAAACGTGCCCTTCTTTCTTAGAGTTTGGGTGGAAATGGAGAGGCAATTTAAGAAAGATTGACCCTTGCTGTCAGCAGCAGCACAGCGATGGGTGCGGCTCGAGTGGAAAACTCTGCTGAGAATAAAATAGCGTAGAGAAATATTCTCGCAATTTACATCTCTACAGGGCCCCGAAAAATTACTTCGTTGAGACTGCTAGGAAGAGAAGCATTCACTTTGCCATTGTCAACAAGCCTCAAAATGCTAGCGAGCCTTGGAGCTATAGCTAGCTGTTGGGGTTGGAGCTTCTTTTAATTGCATGGTGCAGTGAGACGCTACTGAGGCTTTTCGGGCAATGAAAAGCCTCAGTAGCGTCCATATTTATTTGCAGTTCCATATTTATTTGCAGTTCCATATTTATTTGCAGTTCCATATTTATTTGCAGTTCCATATTTATTTGCAGTTCCATATTTATTTGCAGTTCCATATTTATTTGCAGTTCCATATTTATTTGCAGTTCCATATTTATTTGCAGTTCCATATTTATTTGCAGTTCCATATTTATTTGCAGTTCCATATTTATTTGCAGTTCCATATTTATTTGCAGTTCCATATTTATTTGCAGTTCCATATTTATTTGCAGTTCCATATTTATCTATAGGCTATAGGCTATTAAAATTCACAAATTTAGTTTTAAATCTCAGTTTCGAGACATTGGAGACAGAAGGTGGAGAACTCAGTCAAGTTAAATCACTTTCTCTATCAATTTAAGAGAAGTAGCGACCCAGAAAAATACATACAAGTCACAATAAACCCTGAGTATAGACGAACGTTGGCAAAATTTAGACTAGGAAATCATGACCTAGCATGCGAGAAGTGAGACTTCGAAAAGTGAGACCTAGAATACCCTATGAAAATAGATTGTGTCCAAAATGTATATCAGAAGTTGAAAATGAAGTTAAATTTCTATCGAAGTGTCCCTGGAACGAATACAGAGCTCCTAGGGAAAATTTTATTAAGGAGATATCCAACGAAGCACCTAACTTTAACTTGCCAACAAAGGAGGATACATGTATTTTTCTTATGGTACAAGAAAATTTTTAACTAATTAACAAATTTAGCCAAATTCATGAAGGAAATCAGCAAAATCAGAATGCGGCGGCTCTGAGGTTTTTAATAAACACAAAATTGTGCCTTTGCTAATTCCAACGCGGTTAATAAAATTTAAACTGTGTTAAAAATTCTTTTTTTTGCTACAATATTTCCTTACCCTACTCGCATGTTTTCCCGAGCTAAATTTCGTAAAATCATTATTTATTTGTTTACTTTTCAAGTTTCGTTTCTATCACATTTTAAATTAGCAAAAAAATTAGCACCCGTGTTGCGTGCGCAAATAATAATACTAATAATAATAATAATAATAATAATAATAATAATAATAATAATAATAATAATAATAACGCAACGACATTTCTTTGTCAGCCCTGCAAGTCTTTCGCGCTTCATCTTTTACTTTCTACTTGCAGTAGACGAAATCTCATGCTTAGAACTAAACTGGACTTTTTCGTACTTAGTAGTTTGCGCCTTGCAAGAAAAACAATGAGCCATGCAGCCAGGAATTTGGTAAAAAATCAACGCCTCCGCAGCTAAATACCATTTCATGAATTTATCGATGTTACAAAAGGTTATAACAGAAAAAGGCGAATAAAAACACATTGAACAGAACTGTTTATCAACAGTTGCTAGCAACACACATGCTTTCTTAGAACTTTATTTACGAGTATTTGTAGAATTAAAAACAAGAAAATTTGATAAAAAATGTTCAGCATCATCTTAGTACGAGCGTATTAATAATTTATTCAGCCACAGGAAGTTTCCTTTTCACGGTTGACTCGTCTATTTGCCATATTTAAATTTGGTAAAAAAGTTGTAGGAGTTATAGCCTACGGTAGTGGCTAGGGCGCCTGCCTTATGACCGGAAGGTCGTGGGTTCGAGTCCCAGCTCTAGGGGACAATTTGTGCCCTTAAGCAAGGCACTTAGTCCCGCAATGCTTCAGTCCACCCAGCTGATATCGGGTACCAGTTTAAGCTGGGTAAAATAAGTGTGGGTGTTGCGGCCCCCTCAGCCTCTCCGGCTGAAAGCTGTACACAGTCCTCGGATGCGCCGCGCAACTAGCTGCGGCTGTGCCGTGGGCTGTACATCTGATCGAAAGGTCGGGTGTCTAAATTTATGTATTTTTAATTATTATTTATTTGCCATAAAAATGTCACCTAAAGCGTCGCGGAAGCGCCCCTTGGAAACCGCCGCGTCCTCCTCCTCGTCCAGCTGGCCAACAGCCGTTTGTCGTTTAGCTGGGTTGGCGCCACACAGCAAGTATTTCGAAAAACAGTTGGATTTTTCTCTATTTTTACTTCGTGGGTTTTATAGTGATGGCTCAAAAAATTTTATGGATTGATTCAAGTTCAAGTTCTGCTAGTTTTTTACTGATGGCAGTTCTTGTGGCTGACAACAGCAGCAGAAACAAAAACATCAAAACAACGACAAAACGGCAGGGCGATTGCAGCGCGAGTAGCAGCACCTCCTGCACCGGCTCAGGGCAGTACTACTCGATGTGGATGATGTAGCGTGCCAGCTGGTGTACTCGACGTCGCAGTAGATCACTTGGACGATCCATACGAGTGTGCCTTGGGCGGCCACTTGATTTGTTTCTCGAGCGAGTCCGATAGCGTTCACGTCACGTCTCGTGCTTTCGACATCGAGGTAGAACTTGCTACAAAGTCTTGCAAGTCGAGAAGCTTTTGATCCATCAGCTTCTACGACTGTGTACCTGAGGCAAATGTCTCCTTCCGTCGTGTAGCCAACCAAAAGATCTTGCCGTTATTGAATATTCACAAGTGCTACATTATTGTCCAGGGCAGTACGATCCTTATTTATAGTTACGTCTCTCTTGCAGATAAACGCTTCCATCCATTCACAACACATTAATGACCGGCTTCAGTGTAGCTGCAGTACCTTTCAAGCACTTCTTGTCTGCTTCATTTGACTAACGTAGTTAAAAATTGACTGAATCTTTCGGTCACTCTAGACGCACACGGCCAGGGCGACGCTCAGGAGCAGGGCGAGGACGAACTCCCTCTTCATGCTTAGTAAAGATGACGAAGAGCTCTGTGCTCGGGTGCTCGGCTTAGAAGTATGGCTGAGGAATCGAATCGTGGCATCAAAGTAGACCGTTTTTGTCACTTCCACTAACTACTCTATCAAAAAGCTCTAAGGCGCAGTCGTTTCAATCTGGCATAAATCGAAAAAGTCACTCTTTGCTGACCTTTTTGGCAAAGAGCCTCGTAAGTTTCTCATTAAAAAAGTTTGAAAAACACTTACGGATGGTTAAAGCAATATACCAACGCCATAGTAGACCTCAGGGTAGAAAGATGGAGAATCCGAGGGACACGAAGCGGATTCCCACTCGGTTTCCAAGGGCGGGCCAAGAAACAAGTCTCGCGTCACTTTCAAATTGGATTCCATGTCATTTTGGCTTCAAATTATACGGGACAAATTATACGAGCGTAAATGTACTCGGACATGATAAAACAAGTTGTGCCAGAGTACCCACGCCTAGAACCCCAATATAGCGAGAAAAAAGGAAACCCCGTAGACCAAAGGCTCGTTTGAGATGTAAAAATGCTTCATTAATGCCAATAAAATCTACGATGAAAATATTTTGCTATAATTTGATTTTGTTCTTCAAGCTGCTGCTATTCAAAAAAATGAATAAACGACATATTTGCTGGCTTGAAAGAATTGATGGCTGAAATGTTGGCATTGAATTAGTTTTAATTCATTATGAAATTTAATGGATTTTTCAGCATACTGATTATAAACTTCCTAGCTCAAGTTCCATGAAATTTTCGATGCAAAGGGTTCAAGAAACGTTTGATGTTGCATAAAATTGCTAGATTTTGAATAAAAACAGCTTCTTAAGACTGCTAAGCATGCAGACAAGCAGATCTTGTTAAAAAAATTTTTATTAAAAACAGGACCATTCGATAGATGGCACGGTATTACGAGTAGGCTATTGGAATTCGTTGCTTCGGTTGACTTCGTCTATTTGCCAAATACACTACGGGAGCGAAAGCGAAAGAGCTTGAGAACTCGCCGTCTGAGGCGCCACTTAGCAACCGGATCCGCGTCCTCCTCCTCGTCAAGCTGGGCATGGGCCTAGACAGAACTCGATAGATAATATTCCCACTCATTGCTGCGTTTACAATCACAACAATGTATGCTCGGGTGCATGGCCTAGAAGTATAGCTTTGGGGTATGGCTTCGGAATAAGATTGTGGCATCGGAGTAGAAGGTATTTTATGTGTCTATTGACTACTCTATCGAGGTGTTTAGAGTTTCATGCTGGTTTAGCGTTTCATACTGGCTTAAAGTGAACAGCCACTCCAAGTTCATTTGTGCTTTGCTCAATACTTGCAGTTATTAACATTATTCGTGTAGTTTGGATGTCTTGATTTTAAGTCTTCAGGTTAAACAGCAACTGAAATTCCGGGTCGGTTCTTCAAAAAGTTTTAAACTTCTGGTCATTTCAGACTGCTGACTGTTTGAAAAAAAAACGGAAAACGTAGAGACAACATTCAAAAGTTTTTCTGTAGACTTATTTATTAGAGACCCTTTGAAAATGTACTTGTACGCACATAAAAAATAATTCTTCACGCATTAACATACTGTTAAAAATCGCACGTTATAAAACTAATGGCAGTCTTTTTCACGGCTGGCTTAGTCTATTTGCGATAAAAAGGCGGGCGGGAGCGAAAGAAACGGCGCCTCCAAAATCGCCGTCTAAAGCGAAACTTGGCGACCGGAGCCGCGTGCTCGTCGGCCAGCTCGGGCTCGGCTCGCTCAAGCAGGTCGGCCAGGGCGGCGGATGCGGCCTCCTCGAGATCGGCGTCCTTCTGTCGCTCAGCTGGGGTGGCGTACACGGCCAGGGCGACGCACAGGAGTAGGACGAGGGCGAACTGCCACTTCATGCTTGTCGGAGATAACGAATAGCTTCGCTTGCTAACAGAGAGTCGAACTGGTGTCCGTAGGAAGGCGAGCTGCTCCCGAGTTGGGAAGGTTTTCGGCACTGCAGACGCTCTGTATTTATAGACCCGATTTGTCGGGGAGGGGCGCATGTTTTCAGGTTGCTATTTCTGTTTGAACCCGAAAAACGTGCCTTTAGCTGCCTATCTGTAGGTGCCTATTGAATGGAAAACTCGGAGAATATAGTAGAATAAAAAAAATTCAAGACAAGGTCCGTCTTGCTGTAGCACTCAAATAGCTTTGACGGAATGCTAGAAAGGGTCGAACTGTCATTGTCAACAAGCTTCAATGCTAGCGAGCCTTGGGGGCTATTAGGGTTGCGTCTCGTGAGTTGGAGTCTCTTTCAATTGCATGGCACAAAGCGGCGTTGCTCTAGCACCAACGGCATTGAACCTGGCTCTATTGTGCCCCAGCCATCTTTATTTTTTCTATTCTGTAGCCTAGACTGAACGACGCCTAATAATATTCCGACTCATTGCTGCGTTTATAACAACAATGTCCGTCTGGCCATAGCCCTGAAAGAGCTGTGACTGAATGCTAGAAAGGGACGAACTGTCATTTTCAACAAGCTTCAATGCTAGCGAGCCTTGGGGGCTATTAGGGTTGCGCCTCGTGAGTTGGAGTTTCTTTTAGTTACTTTTGCACCAACGGCATTGAACCTGGCTCTATTGTGCCTTAGCCATCTTTTTTCTATTCTATTTTCTAGACAGAACGACGCCCAAAAAATTCTCACTCATTGCTGCTGTTGCACTAGTGTAAACGCTAGGGTTTTTAGCTTAAAAAGTATGGCTGTGGAGTCAGATTTTGGTATTGGAGGAAAAGGTATTTTTTAGTGACTATCGATATCGATAAGCTCTGCGGCGCAGGCGTTTCATTCTGGCATAAAGTGGAAAGCCACTTCGAGTGGGAAAGTCTGTTTCGCTGGCAACTTAAATTTATTAATCTTTTTTTGCTTGAGTATTTTGATTGTGATCGGGTTAATTCGAATTCCGGGTTGCTTCTACAACAATCTTGAATCTTCTGTACCATTTGACGGCTAAATAGTTTTTTAAAAAAAGTTACAGGAATCAGAAAAATTAGAAAATAAATATCCCTACGTGCTTCTGGAAATCTATTTGCATATAGTCAGATGATTTGCGGCAAAATACCCACGCATTTATTGCAAAAAAAGAAATGAAACCCGTACAACTAACAACCGTGGTTGAATTTTTACCTTGTCAGAATGTTACAAAGGTTATTTATATTGAAGATGTGCAATCAAAAATGTTTTTTTTGCTAGCATTTGATTATTCCTCTAAGCTGCTGTAATTCAACAGCAAAAAAATATAACTTTTTGCTAGTTTGACTGCTATAATAGCTGAAATTATGGCCTTGAATTGGTTTTTTACTTGTAGCGAATTTCTCGGCGGTCATGTGTGCCACTTCTTCTGCTTCAGCCCCGCGTTTTGTGTGCTGGGTCACTTAGATTTGGGGCTTAGCAGGGCTTAGGAGTATGGCTTAGGATTATGGCTTAGGATTATGGCTTAGGATTATGGCTTAGGAGTATGGAGTATGGCTTAGGAGTATGGCTTAGGAGTATGGCTTAGGATTATGGCTTAGGAGTATGGAGTATGGCTTAGGAGTATGGCTTAGGAGTATGGCTTAGGAGTATGGCTTAGGAGTATGGCTTAGGAGTATGACTTAGGAGTATGGCTTAGGAGTATGGCTTAGGATTATGGAGTATGGCTTAGGAGTATGGCTTAGGATTATGGAGTATGGCTTAGGAGTATGGCTTAGGAGTATGGCTTAGGATTATGGCTTAGGATTATGGCTTAGGATTATGGCTCAGGTTTATAGGTTTTCAGGCTTAGGATATGGCTTAGGGGCGGTACGAGTATAGTATGCCAAAAATCATAGGGTCCATTTAGGGCCCTTTTTAAGGCTTGTATCTTATTTTTCTAATTTTTTAATTTTAATATACTTAATCTAGAATTTTAATAAAGTATTTAAGTTTCAAAGGGATTTTACGGCGTAATTTGCGGAGTAGTGAATATTTCGCCTGACTTTCTCATCACCAGGCATTGTTTCAGGGGAGTTTCATCTGCTGTCTGACATTCCTATGGACGGTTTTTGCTTCGCCCCCTTTAGAGTGGACTTGTCCATCTAACAGACTAACTGGGTGAATAGGGAATCAAATCTTGTTCTGGTTCAACGTATCCTTGTCCACCGCGTATTCCAAGTACTTGATTATGAAACATCACATAAAAGAAATTTCTGTTTACTTCGTGTTGTGGGCAGTGACGAAATCGGCAGAATGAGATTTAGCGAAATGAAAGGTATCCCTTTGATTGTTCACGAACGGTGACTAGCAAAAAGAGTCTCGAAAAATACTGTCTCACAAATTCACAATTTGAAAAGACAGCGCTGGCAATGACAAAAACGCAAGTTCTGCGCCTAAGGAGAGGCTGACAATGAAACGAATTGATAAAAGCCTTAGCTAAGCTTACCTTCAATAATATCTAACGGAATTAAGGCTTAGCAAGAAAATGCAGGAGAAACTGCATAGTGAAGGCATTTTTACTCGTATGGATAGATACCAGCTAGCTTGGAGTAGCTGCTCAAGGGCCTGGGGGCTTGCTGCACTGCACCTTACAATCAAAGCAATGAAAAGTTTTGCCACAATGGTGCCACTATAAACTGCTCTGAGAAATTTTTCCATCAGTTTGGGCTTTTGAAAAAGTTCGGTAACTGCGAATTCATCTACTCAGGGTGCGATGCGTCCTATGCAGAGCATGCCTGGGCAATATGAGCAAAAGCTGCGACGCATTGTTTGGCAAGGTAAAGTTTTTCTGCAAAGCAATAAGACGCTTAAAGCTGCATGCTAAATTTTTTTATTTGGCTTAGTAGAAGGCAAGAGGGGGCTTCTGGGACAGTAAGAATCGCCCTTTTCTATATGCGCCTATAACTAAATTAAATATCCCCAGGCACTTCAGCAAAAATAGGGTACCTCCCCTTTTTGACCAAAAGTCACCAGATCCCATTCACTAGCCTAAATTTAATGTCCCTATAGATCCGTACCTTTTTCCCCAATGGGTCATCTGGGACAGGGAAAAAAACCTGGGACAGTCATAAAAACTCGTAACATGCTCAAACACCCTTCTCAAACACTAAATTAAATATCCCCAGGCACTTCAGCAAAAATAGGGTACCTCCCCTTTTTGACCAAAAGTCACCAGATCCCATTCACTAGCCTAAATTTAATATGTCCCCATAGATTCGTATCTTTTCCCCAATGGGTCCTCTGGGACAGAGGAAAAAACTGGGACAGCCACAAAAACCTCGTAACATGCAAAAAATCATAATCCATAATCCATTATTTTGTTTATCCTGGCGAGTTCAATGGACCTCACGCTATTATCTGGAGACATTAAACCTAAGCCTTATTGTAGCTTATAAAATATAATTTCACAATACATGATATCTAATTCTTGAATATAAATTCCTTATGAAATAACCCGTAGAAAAAAATAAATAAATAAAATCCTGACAATTCAGGAAAATCCTGACAATTCAGGAAAATCCTGACAATTCAGGAAAATCCTGACAATTCAGGAAAATCCTGACAATTCAGGAAAATCCTGACAATTCAGGAAAATCCTGACAATTCAGGAAAATCCTGACAAGAGGCAAGAGGGGGCTTCTGGGACAAAAAATTCGACATTTTACATATATGCCTACCAATAACTAACATATCCTCGACTACTTGAAAAAAGAGGGGGGTCTCCTCTTAAAATGCTTTTCCCCCCAGGACATAAAATTTAGCCTAAATTTATTATTCCAGGCAATTAGCAAATGGGGTTTCTGGGACAGAAAAAAATTGCTATTTTTCATATCCTCGAGATGTTTTTGACATTTTTATTAATGGGGCTTCTAGGACACTGGGATTAAAACCCTGGTTATCCACCCTAGTTATGCGCTGATCGGGGTACTCACCCAAAAATTTTTTTTTTAATTTTCAATAAAAAAATGTTTCCAATCGTCTCTCCTGGATCGTACTATGTTAAGCCTCATCCCAATTACAAATCTAAGTACCAATGCAAGAAGGAATGTGAATTTTATATGAAAAAATATTGGCCTAATGTCCCACTAACTATTCCGAATCTTAATCAGGCAGTTAAGACTCACTGGCATTACTTGCATGGAGTAACTATTAAAGATTACGACAGCTATTACAACTTCGCTGAAATTATTAATCAGTTGTAATTTGTTTTTTTATTTTTTTCTCACATTCTTTCAATGATAATTGTCATTGCAAACTCTTCACCGTTAAAATCAACAGCTTCTCCATCTTCTGTCTCAAACTGTAGCACTATTTCATTAATTTCTTTGTTACAGAGCACAACTCTTTTTACTGGATTGGGTTTCTCAACAATCATCTGTCCACCAGCAACTGAGTTAGAAATGTTGTACAAAATATTTGTTCGTTTTCCCTTGAAGACCCAGTCCAGACTGAGATTGCTTCGGATCAAAATGTTCAAACTTTTAACAATATCCGCGATATTTTCAGCCATGAATAAACCGCGTGCTGGCTGGCGGCTCAACATAACCGCTCCCGGCGAAGGAGTTGCGGGTGGTGCTGCGGTTTCCGCCTTGTAAACTTTCTTTTCAAATCCCAACTCCCGATACCAAGTGCCATCTTTAAACTCTACCTCTGCGTCTTTATGAACTTGCATAACCACTCTCATTACAGTGAGATCATAGGTCAGTGAGATCATAGGTCAATTTAGTCAAAAAATTTACTAATTTTTAACAGGAAATAGTTTATTCTCGGGTTTGCTAGCATCAGGAGTTTCAAAATGCCCCCTTTTGGTAAAAACGTTCTCCAGAAAGTAGTTATAAGTGTCCACGCTCTGTGTGCTCACAGGGAATTTAACCGGAAATTCTTTCACTTCGCCTCCAATTTGTTTCCATTTGTAATAAAACATGTTATTCTTTTCTGTCACGTTGGGAACATTTGACCAGCCAGTAAAGTCATTGAGATAAACATGGTAGTTTGCCTCTGGGTCCAGACGAATGGGTTGCTCAAGTTTTTCAATAAAAGTTCCACTTGAATCTGTAAGTCGCCCAGTTATTGTAACTGGGATACTTTCCTTCGAATGCGACACGATATTGTTTAGTCTTTCAGCAATCGCTTCCATTTTTTTTACAAAAAAATATTTTAAACCTTACTCGAAGAATTATTAATCATGTTCAGCTTAATTTTCCCGATCAGCGCATAACTAGGGTGGATAACCAGGGTTTTAATCCCAGTGTCCTAGAAGCCCCATTAATAAAAATGTCAAAAACATCTCGAGGATATGAAAAATAGCAATTTTTTTCTGTCCCAGAAACCCCATTTGCTAATTGCCTGGAATAATAAATTTAGGCTAAATTTTATGTCCTGGGGGGAAAAGCATTTTAAGAGGAGACCCCCCTCTTTTTTCAAGTAGTCGAGGATATGTTAGTTATTGGTAGGCATATATGTAAAATGTCGAATTTTTTGTCCCAGAAGCCCCCTCTTGCCTTCTACTTGGCTTCGTTTCTTTTACTGTCAAAAGCACGCTCTCTAATTAGAATCAGCAAACAGAGTTGAAATAGAAAAAAGCTGTGGGCCGCAACACCCACCCTAAATTTTTCCAGCTCACAATGGGTACCCGATCTCAGCTGGATAGATTGAAACAACATGCGATCAAGTACCTTGCTCGAGGGCACATATAATCTCCCAAATTTAACTCGAATTTGCGCAACTTTAGGTGGTCCTTACTGACACCTCGTACTGTCATTACAGAATGAGTCGTTCTGTCTCCTCTAAGCCTTCTCTGTAAGTGTTAAAAACGCATGCTCTGTAAGTGTTAAAAAAGGGTGCACTTAATTCGGTGTATTTAGCCGAATCTTTTGGAAATTGGTTACGGAAGATCGACACAGTAGATCTGGATCACATCCGATTAAAAACGGTAAAAAACTATGATACCACAGAAATCGTGGCTGGACTATGACCAGAAATACTTCGGGACCTGCTTCAAGCAACCCCACAATGCCGAAGACGGGACTATGAGGCTGAGGCCAAAGTTTCTCCATCGAAAACAAGCTATTAGGCCAAGTTCGGTGAAAAACGGTACACAGAACCGACGCCGATGATAAAATTTATCTGGACCATTTGTCAAACTAACTTCCTATCTTGACACATCGTGGAATCCATTACTTACCGCCGGTAATCGTCTGGTTTCTGCTAGAGTGCCTGCTGGAAGGTCTCCGGAGGCTTTCTCCCAGCAGAATAGCTCCAAGGACAACTTCGCGTAACGTAAAGTGGTCCTTGAATGGCTCATCCATGCACTGTTTTCAATAGCGAAGTTCTTGCCATCAGCTCTAATTTCTTCTCGATTTCTCAAGCATTTTACTGCCGCTACATGATAAATGAATTCAGGAATCAATTGGAATTGGAAATCGGGTAATTTAGTCAGTGCACGCTCGACCTCAGGCGTTGCTGCACCCGTAGCGTGTTCGTCACCGATAGGATCAGCACTTAGGATAACAAACAGGCACTGGAAGCGGCGTTAACCCTTAATCTTGTTTCGCTTAGGCGCTCATACAACGGAGAGCCTTAAGGTCATATTCGCAAGTAAAAATTTTTTATTAAAAGAAGAAAGCGACCAACAAAAGACACCTCATGCCCTGTTCAAGTTCTAGCTACTCAAGATGCCTTTGGGTTAAGCATATACGCAGAAAATTCGGTAAAAAATCCGAAAAGAAGCACGGGTAATCCAGACGGCCGGCTACAACCACTTTTGGCGCGTCTTTACACGCCTCAGAAGCATTTTAACTAACCAGTTTCCCACGGAATAGCATAACTGATTCTGACACTAGATAATTGACCTTACGCCCGGTACTACTGTACAGTAGTCTCAAGCAGAACCAGCCATGTAGAAAATCATCGATTTTTTACCCAGAAGGTCACGTCCCTCTTAGTCTTCAGTCTTGCAGATTTTCACTCTTTCGCATCGAATTTACTCCTTGGTTAGAAATGAGGAAGATTAGCTGCTGCCATGGCTTTAAGACGCATCATTACCTCATCCGCGTGTCTTTCAAACTGTTTAGTTTTAAAATGTACTTTACGTCTCTTTTTGAATAAAGTAAGTCGCATTGAATAGCCAAAGTCATTTGATGCTATAGAGTCGTAAACAAACTGGTTCGTTAATATTCGAGGGTACCTAAATACCCATGACTTTATTAATTCTTTTGATTAATTATATTATTGTAGAAGTTTTAATCACCAGCACTACAAAAACAGTAAACATATTAAAATATAGCTATTAATTCGAAGCATACATATATGAATTTTGTTTTGTGTGCAGTAACTGTGTACAGAGGTACAAAATAGGTGTATTATATGCGAGAGTAAAATTTGAGGAAGCTATCAGAGTTGACCCATCAGGCTGAACTAGCTACGAGCATATTTTTATATTATTACTTTTGTTTTGAAGAATTGTACTTTACGAGTGAAAATAGTCCTTTTAAATATTGGCGTTCACTTATTTCATTCAACACCTATGTACACTCTCGCTTTAGTGCACCAAGCCCCTTTGTTCGCTCGTTGTACGGCACGCTTAAAAACCCACCAATCCTAGCCCCCGCCCCCCATTTTTTGGCGTTAGTTTGTTCGTCTAATAACCAACTTTAATCAGTTAAGTTAGTGTTACATCACTGATCCATTTTTCCGTTAGGCCAGTTCAACAATCCAGCGATCAGGGTAGATGGTGTACTCACAGAATATATTCGTAGTCGAACCTTCATACCTGATCATGTAGATACCAGAATAGTAAACATTATGGATGGTGATTGCGTCACCATCTTGCAAGTCGTCAGTGCTCAATGTCCAAAGTTGCTTTTCATTTGTAATGTCGTCCTCATCCAAATATATTCCACCGCCCATCGAGGAGTAGAGATACTAGTATCCAGAAAAGCGATGGGAATAGGCGATGATTCTGTAAACTCCCAGTCTGACCTGTTCAAACCGGAACTTATTGTTAGTGTATTGGCTCAGAGTACCAGCGTCCCATCCCTTTCTGTCGGTAGTTGTCAAGTAGAATTGGGTGTTTTCGTGCTTCAATTGTACCCAAGTTTGACCGTCTATGCGTTGGCGTACTTTGTAGACAGCGTGACAGGATGCAATTGGCATTGGTGGCTCGGTTTGATTGAGAACAATTATTCTCTTAAAGTTCACTACGTCTACATCCGTTCGAGCGACAATCTGCCAGACATTGATTGCCGACATTGGAGGCACGCGCAATGAGTCTGTTGTCCTTTTCTGATTGCGGATGTCCAAACTAGTTGTTCGGAATTCCGAATCAATGTATGGCACTCTGGACTCAGTAGTCACTAAAATCGATTGCAAAATCTCCCGCGATCTACGATGAGAGTACTGCCGGTGATGCATACCGACATGGTAGTCAAATGACTGTTGAACAGCCACCGGGCCGGGGTTCCGACGCCTGGCTACGAGAGTCCACTGCGCAGAGCAGTGTCGGTTCACCAGTTCTTCACTGGCGCTTGTGGAAAGTGCGAATGTGCACAGTACCACAGCAACAAGGATCTGCAAGCGTATTTTTCGAAAGCTAATTATTTCAATGAGAAGTCCGAAGCAAAAATTACATCAATTTACACATTGAAAGAAATCAAATAATAGGACACTTTAAATTTGATGACCTCAAGACGAAAACTTAATAAAAACGGTGCAGCTTACATTGACCATTTCGGTACTTATTAGGACGATCAGCGCATCCAAAAATTTTCTGCTAAAAGCTTTCAAATGAACTGGTATTTAAACAGCTCTTACGATAGTAAACTGACAGGACACAAAGCTGAACTACCATATCGTGTACAGTAGCTGTACATTCAAATAGTTTGCCTGGTCTAAAGGAATCAACCCTCAGACTTACCGACAAGCAAAAACACTCGTGACATGCAATTAAACTTTATTTTAGTTACTGTAGATAAAATAGGCAGCGCTCGTCAAAACAAAAAGCTGGTTTCCACCGGTGCAGACTGGTTTTTTAATACAAAATTTTAAGTCAAAGTCAATTTTGAACTACCTTTTTTCACAAACAGCAACCAGTAAATGCATTTGGTCCAAAAAAGTAGGAGTTTTAATTTGAAACGAAACATTAAAATGTATAGAACTTTCCACATTAAGAATGGGTTCATTCAATTTCGAAAAGGTTACCCTTGCTCACTTATTTACGGAAAAGGTACTTCTCTTACTTATAATTCAGATGAATCAGGTGGTTCGTTCCATGGAATATTCTGTATTCTGTGGGTTCGTCCGCTTGGATGGATTTTTTCTTGGGTTTGGTTTGGCCAAAAAGATATTTTTCTATTAAGTAAAGGAATTTTCATAATTGATGTTTGTTTGCTTGTTTTAACGAGGTCCTTCACTTAAGAAGGGGCGTTATCCTCATAAAGAAGAGATTTAAATTGCTGAAGGTAGATTACACAAGCCTTACTGAACAGGGATTTTTAATTTTAATGGATTTGTTTCATGGCAGGAGGAGGCTCTTAACTTAAACATGAGATTTGTTTGCTTGCTAAGGGAATATTGCTTACTTGAAGCAGAGTGGTTTGTTTGCTTGATAGGACTATGACTGAAATCCTTCTCATCGTCAGGGCTGGTTCGCACGGAACTGAAGGCCTGTGAGCGTCAGCCTCAGGTTCATACGCTGCTCATAGCATTCACCAGGTGCTCATAACCCAACTCTTCCCTCAGGTTAGGAATACGCAGGGTGAAAACATCAGGTATACAAATCTCAACAGAAAATTCGAGATCACTGGAAACATGTTTTCTCGAACCTAGTCGATGCCATCAGCTCCTACTTCTTTTGGCTTCTCAATCCGAATTCTCAATCTAACTGTTCAAGGATCTTCATGAAGCAGCTCGAACGGGTTGTGCTGATCCTATAGTGGCGCTCGGCGGTCTAGCGCGTCTGCCTTGTGTGCCACTGGTCCAGGTTCTATCCCGCGTTGTAGGTTGGCTATTTTCCCTAGCGCGTGGCTTCGTGTGCAGGGTCAGATTAATTTGGGGCCTTGTGCACGAATTGGTTGGGCTATGGGCCAGTTGTGCAATTTACGCCCACTGAGGGCACCCCGAAGGCATAGAGTGTGTAATAGTGTGTCTATGCATTCATACCGTATTTAGTGTGACTGAACGCGCTTCAGGAGTCAGCGCAATGGATAGTCATGCCCAGTCGCTGGTTGTGGGACGATGTCGCTTTAAGCGTCAAAGTTCCTGCAGCCCTCCTGCAGATTTAGCTTTAGCTTAGACTCCAGGGGAAGCTCGCAGTGACAAGGTTTACTTTCTTTTCCAGCATTAATAAAGTGCACGAGTCTTTCTGCGAAAATGTGAGAAACAGGCGCTCGTCATTATAATATACGTGACCGACTAGAGTACTTTAAGTAGAAGAAACTTCTCGAGCTTCGCCTTTGTTTAGAGAATTTTATTCTAACATGCATTAAATTAAGTCAAAATACAATTTCAAATGGTGCAATATCTATTTATACTGTTAGCTGGACCATTGAAATAATTTCTAGCAACGTATTTTATAAATATTTTCTTAGTACTTTAATTTACTGTTAATATAAAAATTTTGATACCACTACTCACAGTAGTTTAAGTGAAACTCTGAAGCACAGCTTTCAAACTCAAAGGAACACATTTTGTAATTACTCGTAAATAAATGATGTACGCTCGTAAAAGTACAGATTTTTTCAGCATTTTTAAGCAAAATTTTTTTTCATACTTACAGTATATTTTACATCCATCATTTCAAACAAAAAATTGGAAATTTAAGTAGTTAGTGTTACGTAATATATTGCTGATTGCTTTGTTAAACAAAATATTGTACAATTTCGCTTCTTTTACGAATAAAACAATCATAAGCCATGTGATCTGTAAACGAGACTGTAAAGCATCAAGTCAGAGCAGAAATTCAGTTTACTGTGCTGCCCAAATCTTTTGCTGAAATGTTTTTGCCAGTTTTTCCTCCAGACTTTTCAGGCGATGGACGAAACTTTCGGAGTTCGCGACAAACTGAAACAGGTGTTCAAAAAAACAAAAATTATATCTATTATCTTATTAGCATGACAATATATTGTTTTAAAATAGTAAAAAATGTCTAACAGGTGACTGTCTGCAGTGTCTAACAGGTGACTGTCTACAGTGTCTAACAGGTGACTGTCTGCAGTGTCTAACAGGTGACTGTCTGCAGTGTCTAACAGGTGACTGTCTACAGTGTCTAACAGGTGACTGTCTGCAGTGTCTAACAGGTGACTATCTGCAGTGTCTAACAGGTGACTGTCTACAGTGTCTAACAGGTGACTGTCTACAGTGTCTAACAGGTGACTGTCTGCAGTGTCTAACAGGTGACTGTCTGCAGTGTCTAACAGGTGACTATCTGCAGTGTCTAACAGGTGACTGTCTGCAGTGTCTAACAGGTGACTGTCTGCAGTGTCTAACAGGTGACTGTCTACAGTGTCTAACAGGTGACTGTCTGCAGTGTCTAACAGGTGACTATTTACAGTGTCTAACAGGTGACTGTCTGCAGTGTCTAACAGGTGACTGTCTGCAGTGTCTAACAGGTGACTATCTGCAGTGTCTAACAGGTGACTGTCTACAGTGTCTAACAGGTGACTGTCTACAGTGTCTAACAGGTGACTGTCTGCAGTGTCTAACAGGTGATTAATTTCGAATGAATACTGGGCTCGAGGCAATTAAAGAACAGGCGTCAAACTCACAAGCTAATCTAATGTAGACCACGTGGCTGACGCATTCAACAACAAAATGTTGATCCTCTCGCCGGTAATTCCGAGCCTGATTCTGCAGCCAAGCTGGCACTCGCTGCTGCTGCTGCTGCTGCTGCTGCTTTGGCCACTCGCAGCCAGCTCGAAGCCACACAAGTTGACAGTCGGGTCTGCTCAACAAGAACTCAAACAACCTGGCCTGTTGATCTGCATCAATCAGCCGATCCTCCGTCAGCAGAAACAGGCAATGACAGGCTCCGTCAACTGCATCAAGCTGATGAATGGAACAGGTTCGAAGTCGATAGCGACTCTTGCTCGCACCGTAGCCTTGCCGCAGTTTATCCTTCACTCGACGCATCAGCTGTTCCACTGTTGAATTTGCTGACTTACTGTCCATCGAGGCGTCCGTTATAATCAGAGCTTCAACAACTTCTGGAAAGTGAATCTTGTCGTTGAGTAAGCTTAAACTGCTTGCTTGACCCATGGCTAGCTTAAGCTCTTCTTAACTTCTAGCTATGCGTCTGTTTTCGTGTGTGAATCTGTCTATTTCTGTCCCGTCTTGCTTTTGCATTTATACTCTATTCTAGTGCAATTAATTGCAGACTGCTCCATCCCTCCGCACTCATTCTCTGCCTCTCCATTGTGTCCTGCATTCGCCACACGAAGGTCTGGCATTCTAAGAAAAATAATTCTCAGCCATCCGCGAAGCTGCGAGCTTTTTAGAGAATGCTTAGAATAATAAAACTGCGAGAGTTGTACGCTCGTATTATAGGATGTTAATTAAATTTGGGTTCGCTAATTATACTGCGGAGCTATACAATATATTTTGCTCATTCTAGGTAGAAAATAAAAATATATTATTATAATTTCTTAACCGGATATCATAAACCCATCCGTGCTGAGAATTCCTTAAATTGTAGTTTCCTTGAAGCGTGCAGAATCAATTATTTCTCACCACTTGCTTTCGATATTCAGCATTATTAATGCAGGCTATGTTCGAATACGAGAATTAACTTAGCGCTGATCCTTTGTCCGTCCGTCTTTCAGTCTGTCTGTCTGTGTGTCTGTCTGTCTGTCTGTGTGTCTGTCTGTCTGTCTGTCTGTGTGTCTGTCTGTCTGTCTGTCTGTCTGTCTGTGTGTCTGTCTGTCTGTCTGTCTGTCTGTCTGTCTTTCTGTCTGTCTGTGTGTCTGTCTGTTTGTCTATCTGTCTGTCTGTCTATCTGTCTGTCTGTCTGTCTGTCTGTGTGTCTGTCTGTCTGTCTGTCTGTCTGTCTGTGTGTCTGTCTGTCTGTCTGTCTGTCTGTCTGTCTGTCTGTCTGTTTTGTCTGTCTCTCTGTCTGTCTGTTTGCCTGTCTGACTGTCTGTCTGTCCGTCTGGCTGTTAACCATACTGTGTTACCGGCAGCTTTCATGATGATAATAGCGAGCTTTTTTAATGCACCTTAAAATAACTCAGTTATAAACTAGCTCCGCTTGGTAGATAATGTTAGGACGGAAAACAATGTTTGTTTTTATTGATAATTTGCTCATTCAGCTACTGACAATAGTAATACGAGTGCACACGCGTAATAAAAAACAGTTGTCCGTTTTTTAGAAAATAGAAAAATTATGTTGTCTAAATGGTGCTGACGAATAGAAAACTAAAGCATCGATTCAAGGCTTATGCAGAGCCATCGCCCAGCACTGCAGCCTCAGTAATGATGATGATAGACGATGATCTTCACCCGCCTTCTCCGCCGGGCTCGCCAGCCCCAGAACTTCTTGTTGCCGTTCCCAGACGCTGGCGAATCTTCTTCGTCTGCCGCCTCAACCAGGTCGGGCTCGGCTAGTTCAGCTAGAAGGTCGGCAGAGCCCTCAGTTGCATCCTGCAGCTCCTGATCAGCTGGACGAGCGCTGACACGGCAGTGCGATGCCACCATGCACAATGCCAGACCGATAGCTGTGAACAAGCAGAGCTGCATGGTTTAGCTGTGAGAGCAACGAATGACCCAAGCGAACAGTTACTCAATGTGAGGCATATTTTTAACGATGCTTTCGTGCGGGTTGCCAGACAGAAACGTGAATTGCAAAATGAAGCCACGTGAGCAACGCTCGTGTAGAAATGTGTCTTTTCTTGAGTTCTGCCTAGCTTGGTTTGTTGTCCCTACCACCCTACCTACAACTTGCGATGCAATTGTACGCAAGTTTACAACAAAGCAGTAGCAAGTGACTCAACTGCAAAAGATAAGTTGCATCAAATGAAATTTCTGAAGATAAATAAAACAGTAAAAGAGAAGGTGACAGACCATCTCTGCTCATTGCACACACTTGTACAGTGCTTTATAAACGAGCAGTCAAAATAAACAAGCGAAAATTGCACTGCAATTGCTACTTATAAAGTAGAGTTAAGAGTAAACTTAAACTTTTTTAATCATAGGTAATAAGCTCTACTAAAGTTCGAGCTCGGGTGACAAACACACGACTGGAAACTCAAAGATTATCACTCAGGTTGATTACAATGGATTAAAATCATTTAGTATTATGTTGCCGTCCTTTTTATTTCAATTGATAATGTTAAAGCTTTAGGCTGCATTATTTAAGAGCACAGAACAACAGATTAGTGGAGGTCTAAGCGCCTTACGGATCTCTTGGGTAAATAAAGTATTATCGGAACTCATATTTCTCGAAGCAATATTCTAGGAAAGAGGAAAACTAAGACAATAGTTCAGTTAATAGTTTAGTTAACTGTTTATAACAAGTTGTTAGTTGCAAATATTTAGTGTTTTTGATGTTAAAGTCAACTGATCAACCATAGTAGCGGTGCCTGTAGTACCTGCGTCGGTAGTACCTGCGTCGGTAGTACCTGCGTCGGTAGTACCTGCGTCGGTAATACCTGCGTCGGTAATACCTGCGTCGATAGTACCTAGAACGGTAGTAGCGCTTCCTGTAGTACCGTTTCAGCGCACGCTTGTAGCTCCGATGGTAGCGCCGCCTTCGAAAGCGGTACTTCTGCTCCACGGGTCCGGTCGCCTCGAGGGACACCTCGGTTGGCGAATCCATCGCGGCCAGGTCTTTGTCCACATCGTCGAGGTCGTTAGTCAAGGCGGCGACCTCGCTGCTGCTCACCGGCTCATGCTCATCGGCGATGCAGACAGCAGCCAGGCAGAGCAGCAGCAAACTGATCAGGCACAGCAGGTGTTGCTTCATCCCAAGATTTTGAGGCTTCAATTTCGAATTAAAGCTTTTGCTCTTCGGAGAAAATTTTCACTCATATTTAAATGCACGCAGAGTGTTGGAACGCTCACGTTTTTGATGCATTTAGAGATGACACGTGAATCAACAAAATTTTTATTCAAATGGTAAATCGTGCAGGAATTTGTTGAGCGCGCGTGTGGTCTGGTTCACTGTGTGCGGGCCATTTGACTGATGCCAGAGCTGTTCACACTGCAAAACGCATCACTACTTTGCAGCTAAGTGCGCAAATTTATGCTGAATAAATAAGGCTTCCCCGGTTCGGTAGGTCAGTTTCCATTATACTGGGAGTGAACAATGGTGGATGCAGATATGTATTTGCCCAGCTCAAACAATTAACTCGACTGAGACCTACTTTGCAGGACAAAAAACAATTATGTCGGTCGCGCATGCGCGAATGCTGCATTCACTGAGTGCTGAATTTCGTGCAAGTTATTTGTACTATTAATTAACGGCTATTAGAAAGAAATAAGAATATAAATGATCCAATCATTAAAAAGACTCTCGGCCCATCCATAATGATTCAATTCCCTAACAGCTTGCGGTCTATAAACAGGTAGCTAAATTTATTTACAGCAGAGTATACCAAGCTACAACACTTTCACCAGCAATCGAGTGCTACCTGAAGAGCAGCTTGACCCCGCGTGATAAGCATTTACATTGCTGCTTTTTGTCTCAGTGATCACAAGTTAGCCAAAGACATGCTGTTGGCAAATTTCCCGACAACGAAAACTTGTTTCTACTATGTCAAAGAAACAAGGAATGCAAAGTCGAATGTTGTGTTGATTGTCCCGACCAAAAAATAAAACGCGGTGCAAGACGATTTTTTAAAGGAAAAATTGCGCTCATCAAACTGAATTGTTGCCTTCTAACTAGCGTTGACAACGCCTACTACATAATGAGAAATCAATGCACCAACATGTCGCATACGAGTATAACATAATTGTAATTGCCAGAAGCTCAGACAGATCCATGAAAGCTATAGGGTTAATTAGACCGACTTTGTCAACAACTTGAAACTTGATCGCTGCTTGCCTCATTCATTACGAGCGCAGTTCTGGCCAGCAGACAAAACTAGAAGAAGAATTTAATACTACAATTGAAAGCGAGGCAATTGATGATGTTAGACAAAAAACGAATGCCAATAAAGCCAATGGGCTTTGTGGATTGTGAAACTTGATCTGTGGTGGCGGAAATTTAGCCATTGAGGAAATCGGATTGACATTTTAACATAACGGTTGTCGGTGCTGCAGAGAAGGGCATAGAAGTCTTTAAGTCTAACGTGATAACTGTTAATTAAAAACAGAGCCGATGCTTTATAAGACAGTCAAGCAGATTCTAGTGATTGCGTCTATCGTGCAAGCAGAAGTGAAAGTGCCTTCGTACATGTACAAGCGTTAAGCGTACACATGTCACTCAGAACTGCGGAGCAGCGTCTGCCCGACCGTCTTGATCCAGTGACGAAGGACCAACCGCTGACGCCTTGAACACGCACAGTATGCGTCGAGCGATGCGCGCGTAGCTGCGACGAAACTGCGGATTTAGCGAGGCATAAATAATCGGGTTCAGCGCTGAATTGAACACAGCTAGCCAGATGAGCGCCTTGTGCAGAGTTCTGTCCACAGGAACCAAGAACCTGTCGATGTACACGTGGATGCTGTAAGGACCCCAGCACAGGTTGAACGCGGTGTAAGCAGCGAGCACTGGGACCAGAGCCTTCCACTCCTTGCTGGCGCTGGCGGAATCGTTCTGCAGAGACGGTTCTGCATCGTTGCGAATGAGGAACAGACGGACAAACAGGCGGATGTAGCAACCGGCTGCAATCAGCGATGGAAAAGCAACGCCCAACAAGGTCAGCAAGAAGCTCAACGCAAAGAATGACTCATCGTCGTAATAAAAACAGATGAACACTTCCGGGATGTAACCGAAACCTTCCTGCCACCAGAAGATTCCGCTAACCATGAACCAGATCAGCCAGCAGACCACACAGTAGCCAATCACTCTGACATCCGTGAAGTACCGCTGGTACAGGATCCGGCTGAGGACGCACAGATTCCGGGACACGGCGATCAGCGTGAAGCTGAAGTTGGAGACGCCCGCGGCTGTGAACAGCAGGAAGGCGTTCAGGCGGCAGGCGATGTCGTTGAAGACATTTCTCTCGGCGATTCTATTAGCCAGAATGGTCGGCACAAAGTAGGCGCAAACCAGCAGGTCCGCCAAGCCGATGTTCACCACCAGGAAGTTGGTGGCGGACTTCAGCTGTTTGAAGCGAGTCACGGAGAGGATGGTGAGCAGGTTAGCGCTGAGGCCGATCGCTATTGTCAGAACCAGGAAGGTCACATCCAGAGCCAGCGGCGAGGGATCAGCGTCCGCGTACTCGGAACTGCCTCTGACGTCACTGGAGTTGCTCATCGCGCGAAGTCAGCAGTGGACAGTCTGGTTGCCGACTGGTCTGCATTCTCAATGCAAATGTAGGCGAGCGATGAGATGACGGCCCAATCAAAATTCTCCCACTGTGCTGACAAATCAAGGGATGCCGCATCCTCGGGCTTTCTAATATGCTTCTTCAAGTCCCTTTCCATTCGTGACTTTGCAAGCTATTCTCGATAATGACTGCTGCATGGAATTCTGTCAATCACACACAGATAATCCTTTTTTTAATCCCGAATAAGGCCGCGGTACCCGGACACGACGCTATAGTCTATAGATGCCTATAAAGTCCAGTGAGCCATTCATAATTCGATACGGCATGCAGCAAAGGTGAGGTGATTAGTGTACGAGATCGTAAGAGAGACAGTTAGTATTCAAGCGTAAACAATGCATCATTAAACACTTTTACTAATTAATACAAAAATCCTCCGAGCAGTTCTGTTGAAGCGATCAGGGATTCTGAATGATGTGTAATCTGAACAGACAACAATTACTGATCTTTTCAATGCTATACATGTATAAGTCAAGATCTCTATAATTCTATAGATTCGTTTCTATACTTAAGCCATGCTTGATTAAACTATTAATAAGCTGTGTAAATAAAATAGCAATCCAATTGAATTTTAAGCAATAACATAGGTAACAGAAAAGATACGATCATTGGGAAAAATAACTTGATCGAATCGTGCAGAGGGACTCGAATGTAATAAAAAAACTATTTCTTTTTTGCTTTTGCAACCCAAAAGTCTCATAATGACGCAAAAAACTGAATAAGTTGAATTTCATGATGCCAACATGATGATCAAATAAGTTAAGAAAAAAATATGCTTAAAACTTGTGTTATTCTACCGGTATTCGTACATTTTCAGTACAAGATTTCGTTACTTTTGCTTGGATAAAAGAAATGCTTGGGAAACTAAAAGCTACTGACTTATCTGTTGCTCATTGAGAACAATGACTTTTAGAATTCTGAATCTTAAAAGGTTCATTCGAATTTCATTGAAAAGATATCAGTTTTTGTCAACCTGGTTAATTGTAACATATTTAATAACTTTCATACAGCTCGTGCATGACGGGGGCGAGTGGCTCGGCGGTCTAGCGCGTCTGCCTTGCGTGCCACTGGTCCAGGTTCGACCCCGCGTTGTAGGTTGGCTATTTTCCCTAGCGCGGTTTCGTGTGCAGGGTCACATTAATTTGGGGCCTTGTGCACGAATTGGTTGGGCTATGGGTCAGTTGTGCAATTTACGCCCATGAGGGCAACCTCCCAAGGCATAAGGCATAGAGAGTGTACATTCCTCGAACCGCCGCTTGTACACCCTGTGTGAGTGCGTGACTGGGTGCCGGCCTGTGTGTGTGTGTCTAAGCCTGAATACCTTATTTAGTGTGACTGAACGCGCTTCAGGAGTCAGCGCAATGGACAGTCATGCCCCATCGCTGGTTGCGGGACGATGTCGCTTTCAGCGTCAAAGTGCCTACAGTTAGGAAACTGTAGTGTGTGTGTAGTGCAGTGCGTGGTGTGATAGTTTCTACTACGAAAGTGAAGTCCTAAGCTCGAATCGGGTATATGAACTTTTCCCACTGAGGTTCTATAACGACTATAATCACTTACTCCCTCGAATCTCATACCCAAACAATTAGGGAGTGCAAAAATTGTCGTTTAGTTTTACGACAAAAAATTAAATAAAATCCCGGGTTTTTCTTTTCAAAAGGATAATCCTAATCGACTGTCTCTCTTTGTCTCTGATAGACTAATTAAAAGTACTTTAACGTTATTATTGTAAGTAAAGAATTGACAAAAATATACAATTTACAATCGTATTATATAAATCGATTTTTATAAGAAAACAAGGGTGCTTACAGATGATAAAGCAGTAAATTAGATACGACAGCCAATATCATTACGAACGTGGTGCAAACTGGAGGTGTTAGGGGGGTGGTTGCTAGGCTGTTGCTAGGCTGATGGCGTCGAATGAAATTCAGAATAAATGGCATTAGTAGATAAGCATTTCTCAATGTCAAACACATTATTTAGCTGCATGTTTTACTAGGATAATTGAGTACTCTTTGAGTTTTTTGGTTACATTTAATTAGAAAAATGAAAAAACACATTGTAAAAAACTAACAGTGCCCGCTCGTATTGCATGATGAGCTTCTGAGCTGTAGAATATAAACAAAACATTGCAAAAAATGACGTAACACGAGATAGAATTATAGACAAATTAGTAGCAGTAGTATGTACAGAAAAAAACTTGAATTATTTAATTTTCAGATACAAAAAGTCTAAAGGGGAGACATGCGGTCTCAATGTGAAGACGGAAAAATGGGATTAATGACCTCCAAGTGTGATTCCCAATTCCCAAATATGTTAATTAGGAAGGCAGTAAGAACAAAAGCCTTAAAAATCTACAACAAATAATAATATAAAAAATTCAAATCACACGTCGTTAATTTGAGTTTATTTAAACAAAAAAACACGCGACTTTTTCATGCTGCACTACTGCTACTAATAACAAGAGTAGTAACATTAGAAAAATAATAGGAAATTTAAATCTGTACAAAAACACTGACAAACACGAGAGATAAAAAAACTGACCGACAATAAAAAATACAACAATGTGATAACGCGGCGATTACTTAAAGTAGAAAACAAAGTGTTTTTCTTTCGTCTTGTCAATCTGAACACAGACCAGGCAGAAATGTTCAGCCCCTGAAGGAGGCGGCCGCAGGCGGGGCCAGCTGAGAAAACTCCATTAAGTCGGCGCTGTCGTCGAACTCGACCAAGTCGCCGGCCTCTCCATCGTCAACACCGTCGCAGGCTTCGTCAAACAAAGAGGAACGAAGACTCGCGGAGCCTGTCAGAGCGGACCTGGCGCAGCAGGAGAGGAAGACGATTCGCTTCAGCTTCTTGTTGAAGAACATGTAGTTGAAGGACCAGAGCACGCCAGAGCAGTAGGGGTCGCTCAGGTTGTCCGGATTGTAGCTGTAGATGTCGCACTCGGACAGGGCGATCTCGTCGTCCAAGGTGTGCCAGAAGGCGGCGCGGAAGCTGGCGTAGCTGGGGACGCAGCGGCCCAGGCGGTCGTCGACATCCGCCTGGTGGGGGATGTGAATGAAAGACTGCTTGAGTTGTCATTGGGGATAAACAAATTAGCAGGATGTTCCAGTTGAAGGAGTGTGGCTTCAGGTGTTCAGGATCTTCAGATAAGGGAACAGTAAAGCTTCAGGGGATGTTCAGGATCTTCAAAAACGGAAAGAGTAAAGCTTCAGGGGTGTTCAGGATCTTCAGAAACGGAAAGAGAAAAACTTCAGGGGGTGTTCAGGATCTTCAGAAACGGGAACAGTAAAGCTTCAGGGGGTGTTCAGGATCTTCAGACACAGGAACAGTAAAGCTTCAGGGGGTGTTCAGGATCTTCAGAAACGGGAACAGTAAAGCTTCAGGGGGTGTTCAGGATCTTCAGAAACGGGAACAGTAAAGCTTCAGGGGTGTTCAGGATCTTCAGAAACGGAAAGAGAAAAACTTCAGGGGGTGTTCAGGATCTTCAGAAACGGGAACAGTAAAGCTTCAGGGGGTGTTCAGGATCTTCAGACACGGGAACAGTAAAGCTTCAGGGGGTGTTCAGGATCTTCAGACACAGGAACAGTAAAGCTTCAGGGGGTGTTCAGGATCTTCATAAACGGAAAGAGAAAAGCTTCAGGGGGTGTTCAGGATCTTCAGAAACGCAAACAGTAAAGCTTCAGGGGGTGTTCAGGATCTTCAGAAACGGGAACAGTAAAGCTTCAGGGGTTGTTCAGGATCTTCAGAAACGGGAACAGTAAAGCTTCAGGGGGTGTTCAGGATCTTCAGACACGGAAAGAGCAAAGCTTCAGGGGATGTTCAGGATCTTCAGAAACGGGAACACTAAAGCTTCAGGGAACGTTGAGGATCTTCATAAACCATCTATAAATATCAAGGATGCTGCAAGTCGGCAACCATCACTCACCTGAACTCTTTCAAGCAGGCTTTCGCGCGAAAACTCCTCGCTAGCGCAGCCGGTGAAGTCGTAATCAAAGAAGCTGGAATTCAGTGTCGAGATCAGGTAGAACAGCGTCTTGTGCGAGATGCCGGCGGCGGGGGCTCCGCAACCGGACGTTTCGCCTTCCTCCTCCGACTGGGACGAATGCCAAGAGGTCTGGTGCTGCGGAGTGATAAGAATGCGATAATCCCACTGATCTATCGATCGGGCTAGGTTAATCCCACTTTGTTCTATCAATAAGGCTGCGATAATCCCTATTTGATCTATTAATAAGGCTGCGATAATCCCTCTTTGATCACTCAATAAGGCTGTGATAATCCCTCTTTAATCTATCAACAAGGCTGCGATAATCTTTATTTGATCTATCAACAAGGCTGCGATAATCCCTCTTTAATCTATCAACAAGGCTGTGATAATCTTTATTTGATCTATCAACAAGGCTGCGATAATCCCTCTTTAATCTATCAACAAGGCTGCGATAATCTTTATTTGATCTATCAACAAGGCTGCGATAATCCCTCTTTAATCTATCAATAGGGCTGTGATAATCCCACTTTGATCTATCAATAAGGCTGCGATAATCCCTATTTGATCTATTAATAAGGCTGCGATAATCCCTCTTTGATCACTCAATAAGGCTGTGATAATCCCTCTTTAATCTATCAACAAGGCTGCGATAATCTTTATTTGATCTATCAACAAGGCTGCGATAATCCCTCTTTAATCTATCAATAGGGCTGTGATAATCCCACTTTGATCTATCTATAATGACGCGATAATCCAACTTGGATTAATCGAAAAGACTACTATAATCCCTTATTGATCTATCAATAGAGATTATATACTCCTTTATTTATCTATCGATAAGGCTGCGATAATCCCTAGTTAATTTATCGAACAGGATACGATAATAACTTTTAAATCCTTTAGCAAGTTTGGATAGTTCAAATACAAACCCCCACCTGAAAGTAGCTGCCACCCTGCTCAGACTGCGGCGGCGAGAGCAGCTGCAAGGTGGGCAGCCGGCCACTTGGGCTGGCGCTCAGCCGTTCGGCTGTGAACTTTTTAAACTGGCGCTTGTCAGCTGATATCATCTTGCAAGAATAATTTTCTAATCGAAAGTCCAGCTCGTAGTCGCAGGCTGCCTGACGAATGGCGCCCAAGAATGGATCGAATTTCGGAGTGTCCAACAGCTTCATGACAGCTCGGGGTGGTTCAGTGATGCGTTGATTCAATACAACAAGTTGGAAAAATTATATTGGCGTTGTTTTTTATTGATGGCTCCTCTGTCTTTGTAATTAAGTCAATCGACTTGATATTTTGAAAGCTCACTCTCTTGACAGAGAGCCAACTAATTGTTTAATATCGTCATGCTTAGATAAAAAAGATAAATATTTATGCCCTGTTGGCTGCAAGGTATTAAAAAAATAAAGCATGTTGGATTTGCATTTATTAGAATATAGAAATTATATCATGCATGTGGTAAAACTTTGTGCATCAAAACTTGCTATAAGAAAACCTTCCTGCAGTGAAAATCACAGATAATAAATATACTAGATTGGTCACTTAGCCTAATTTAATAGCACACTACTCTTAGGACAAGTTATAAGTAGCATTATTTTAGCAAAATGCTTAATTGATTTTTACCTGGCATAGCTATTCATTTCAGTGCAATAAGGTCTATGTATTAGTCTTATATGGGAGCTTCTAATTAATGCTCAAAATAATCTACAGTTGCCAATTAAGCCAACCTGGCCACCTGATTTGGTGGCTGACCAAGGTAAGTCACAAAATTGGCAATGTAAGTCACAAAATTGGCAATATAAGTCACAAAATTGGCAATGTAAGTCACAAAATTGGGAAAAATTGAGGAGGTAAGTCACAACATTGGCTATGTAAGTTGCAAAATCAATGAAAATTGAGGAGATAAGTTACAAAATTGAGGGGATAAGTTAAATTTAGAGAATACTAAAAAATATAGCAAGTAAGAAGATATAGGCAAGAAGTGGTTTGTGGAACCTTTTTTGATCCTTTAAACTTTTGCCCCAAGTAAGTTGCAAATTTTGTTTCAACTACATTGCACTGCTAACTGAATTTTCCAAGTTGTACACATGAAAATTGGCAATATAAATTGTAGAATAGGTCAAACTTGGGAAGTTAAGTCATAATTTTTTTCAACAAAGTTGTATTAGCTGGGTTTATTTTTTTGCTAGGCAAAGGATGCGAAATTGCATCATGTTCTTAATTTTAGGATGCAATTTCAGGGTTTGGGATGCAATTTTTTAAAAGACTTATAAAATAGGTCTTTTATTATAAAGAATTAAAAGAATCAGGATGCAAAATCGCATCCTATATCAAATTTCAGGATGCAATTTTCTAAGTCAAGATGCTATAGCATCCCTATAGCACAAAAAATAAACCCAGTGTATTAGCCAACCAAATTTTCTAAGTAGTACATATATGGTATATACTTTTATATCAAATCAATAAATTATATTAAATTGTTGCTGGCCTAAATAGCTATATAATTTTAAAAGATATTTTAACATTAGAAGATCAAGTATTTAGGATATTAGAAGATTAAGTATCAAGAATTTATATTGTGTATCATTTTATTGCTGGGTTTATTTTTTTACTGGGCAGAGGATACAAAATTGCATTATGTTCTTAATTTTAAAATAGCAATTTCAGGGTCTGGGATGCAATTTTTAAAAGTCTTATTTAAGAGGTCTTTTATTTTGAAGAATTAAAAAATCAAGATGTGAAATTGTATCCTGTAGCAAATTTTAGGATGTGATTCTTAAAGTGAAGATATTATAATATCCCTATAGCACAAAAAACCTAGTTTTATTATTGTCTATATTTTTGCTAGGCCAAATATCCAGTTAATTATGATATATTTTAACTAAATAAAAATATTGTAAATATAGGCCTATTACTATTATATAGCCTATTAGTATAGTCTATAGACCTACTGGCAATCTTTTACTTTACTGTGTTTAATTATTTTATTAAGCCTAGGCCTATCTAAGTAAGACTAAAAGCCAAAATCAAATATATAGAAATTATGATAATTATAATTAGCCTAAATTAGGATAGAGCCTTTCTTGTATTCTTTAAACATGGCCCCTAATTAATATGGATTTGGTATAGGTAACCTACAATTAAAAGCCTGACTAAAGGCATAAATAGTCAGGTCAATTTTTACCAATAGCTCCTAATCCTAAGCCTAGCTGCCCTGTCTGGATGTAGGCCTTAAGAATTAGCCCTAACTATAGCTACTAGTCACTTCACTACAGCCTAGCTATCTATTGTTTGGAATACAGTTATGACATAGGCCTAAAGATGGCATCAAGCATTACATTTTACTTTCTTACTTTCCCATAAAAAACTACGCACTAATCGTCAGTAAGAGCTACTAGTAGTACTAGTACTATTTCAATTGCACTAACAGCAACAGAACCATGGCTATTTAGTATTAGCTAAGTTATTAAGTACAGTAAGTACTAGGACTACTGGCTAGTATCTTAGAGGATCAAGTATGCCATATAATTATAAGCTAAATTATATAAATGATTTTCCTGAATTGCATCAAGGTGTGCATTATATATGTTTATGACTGATGGAAATCATGCTCAGTGCTGAGTGCCCTAGCCTGTTCTGTTCATGACTTGTAGAATAAGTTCCAGAACGAAAAAATACGTCTCGTTTTTTGCTTTGGTATAAAAATAGAACTGACAAGTTTAAACTTTAAATCTCACAGAAAAAAGATTCTGATGGTTTCTAATAGTATTTAATCCCGGATTTATTATTTTGCAAGACGCTTAGCGTTTTTATGTCAGTAAATAAGGCTCTTTTTAGTTTAACTCACTACTTTCACGGTGTACTTTTGACTTTAAATTATAAAAAAAACTTTAGCAAAGTCTGCACAGATTTAAAAGCTTTGCATCAAACTATCTTTTCTGATTTTCAGTACTGAATGCAGTGTATCATTTAATATAATCAGAGTGTTATTCGAAAGATTCCGTAAAAGTTCGCTGAATTTTGAGCAACTAGATTACACTGTAGGGTGCAATTTAAGAAAGTGAATGCACTGGCAGATATTTTCAACTAAGGTGGTTGATTCAGTAATTCTTAATGAGGGTGCAAATCATTGCACTATTCGCAACACTATGCGCGTAAAAGACTTGTTCAACACATTTACGTATGTACATGTTTATTTTTTTAGGGATTAGCATTAAAAATTTCTAAAGAATGTACAAAATATGAGGCAACTGTCTTCTCAATCTACGCCCTGGTCGGTCTATATCCTGCTGGGCGAACTAACCAGCTCTTCGCCCTCCCCCCAGGGGGTGCCGACAGAAATTTTAAATCATGCATGATTTCGACCTGTTCGGGCAGAACAGAAGTAATCGGCCGAGCATGTAAATAATCCCCCGAGCAGGTCGAAAATCTCCCTAAGAAGGTAAAAATCTCATCAAGAAGAAATATCCCCAAGCAAATAAAAAATCTCCCCAGCATGTAAAAAGTCCTCCAAGCAGATAAAAATCCACCTAGATCTACTTGTACATTTTACCTATTGTATAGATATTTAAAATGCCTAACTTAAAATTAAAAGGGAACAAAAGACAAAGACCAAAAAGTAATCTATATATAGCTGACTCAAATTAATAACCCAGCTGTGACATAAAACTAGGTGTGGTTAAAATAGCTAAAGACAAATTTTGATCGCGTGCAGCTGCCACAGCAGGTTTTACAGCGCCAGTGGGGTGCCTTCACTGGAGCGGAAACAAACCTAGCTCAGAGCTTCTTTGTGGCTTCTTAAAACTCAAACAAAAACAGACTTTTCGGGTTATTGGGGAACAAAGCCTTGGAGCAGTTAGAAATTCTATATAGCACAGATAAAGACCAATTTTTGCTTGCCCGTCCCGCTCTCCCCCGTGCTCGATCCTCCAACGTAAACTTGTTTCAAAAGGAGGCGTTTCCAAACAAGCTTATAATTGCTTGACTTCCCTTCCTCAGCGCATAATATTTAGTTTGGTGCATGGGAAATTTAACAGCTGCTGCTGCGGAGAGGGCACGAGCCATGCTGGCTTCTACAGCTAGTCGATTTGTGCGATTCTATCCAGCTAATTCAGTATTTTTGCATAATCTTTGGATTATCTAAAATAATATGATTTCTGTTAAAGATAATTCCTCTCCTAGAAGAAATTGAAACAGTAAATGTTCAGAGACGTTAGCCAAATTAAGAAGAGATTTGATGTCGAAATTGTATGACGTGCTACTGATAAAATCAAGTTTAAGAGAACAGAAAAATGGAAGCAAAGGGAATCATATCATGGACGCTGATAAAAGGATCAAAGGAAAGATAACAAATAAATTATAAATATGAGATTCACCAGCAATAAATCAAATTGCGTATGGAGGTACCGTATAGGTCTCTGTTATAGAGGGAAAATTGTCAAGAAAAAAACAATTTTTATTTGTGCTGACCGCTACAGTATCTTAATTTTTGGTCAAACAAACAAAGAACCTTCAAATATTGTCGCACAGTTGATCTAAAAATGGGATCTTTCCGACTTTCGGTTATACGAAGCCCCCCCCCCCCCCAGGCTACAAAACATCCCGCACTCCCCATGCACTGCGGCCGTTGCTTCTCCCAAACATATTTTATGGTTGCCACGCGCCCACTCTTTTGACGAGTGGCTTTCTTTCAATTTCTTTTTAAACGAAAGTCGAGTGCAGCGAAGCTTCGCAACACTCCAACGGCCATCGACCTGGAGGGCCTGTTCAAAACTTGGAAGCATCGATCAGAACTTCTCGATACTGATGTTGATCAAATTTTATTAACCACGGATTCTGGGGAGTATATGTAATGGGAAGCGACCGTGCGTCCCGCTTATGACTCAATACTTTGTTGTTAACTGTGTCTCTCTCTCTTCGACAAAAAGAGGAAGATGACTATTTAAGAAGCTAGAAAAAATAAGGCCCTAAAATAATTGCATTTGTTAAAATTTTTTTCCTTTATTTTTTAATATTTCATGCTTCATACTTGCTACAGCTAATTCATTCCTTATAGCTAGACTACAGCACAGTCCCAAGTGTGGACGCACCATAGCTACACAATGCTACACTTAGTAATGTTCAGTGGGATTTCTACCAAGGTCCAGCTTGAAATCCCACCCCTGCCTGCCCAAGAGCAGCAGGCGGACTGGCGGAACACACAGGGAGGCCGATAGTGCAAAAAACGGCCTCCTCAAAGCGTGAGAAAGCGAGCAGTCGAGGCCGACATTTGGGAGGCAGATTCAGAAACGGCAGACGCGGAGAGAGGAGGAGGGAGGGTTGGGTGACAGAGCGGGGAAGTGAGTCACGTGCACAAGTGTGTGTGTGTGTGTGTGTGTGTGTGTGTGTTCAGGACCGGGTGGAAAGGGGGATATTTTTGCGAAGCAGATCTGCTGTAGGGGAAGAGGGGAAGAGGGGGATTTGGGATTAACGTGCGCCCTTGCCCAAAGCCAGCAGCAGGAGAGTGAACTTGGCCTGACTGTCCGACCTTCCCTTCCCCTGTTAATCGAAGGGAAGAAAAGAGCGCTGCCTGCCTGAGCGCAGCTGGTTGGGTAGGCGAACAACAAGACAGGGACGCCGTGCCTGAGTCACACAGCAACATCGGCTGGCTGCGGCTGAACTTGAAGCGCTTAACGACCGCCACGCAGCCTCACGCCTAGGCTAGGGATAATCTCTTCTCCCCTTCCTTAGTTCCGCCTCGTCCCAATAGCATTCTCGAAACTGGAAATCCCCACGGCTGGGTGGACACAAAGCCCCAATCCAACGGCCAGAGAGGGGACTCGCATCGGCACAGCGTCGCTCATAAAAACTCCCACGGCAATCCAGCAGTCATTCAGACAGTAGCTGATAAAGAGACGCACATAGTTTACAGTGTGCACATTTTTACACGCGCGAGTTACCAAACTAACTCTCGAGGCAGCTAAATCGATAAGTATAGCAGAAATACTCGATCGATAAGAAGATTTTGCAATAACTGATATTGCGATATTCCCATACGCGCAAGCCCGCTCTGACAGACTCAAAGGATTTGATTCGGTGAGTTTAGTTGTTAGTCGCATAATTATTGAAAATTTTGTGCTTTACCTTTGTCAAACTTTATAGAAGGTCTTCACCAAGCAGTTTGATTGCCTGATTCCTGCAGCCGCCAATGCAGGGCGTGGATGAGTCATAAATTATCATCTATCGCCCTAAAGCCAGAAACGGGTCTTCGTTCCCGCCAACTTTTCCAAAGTCTTTGTTCAGCCTCGCCTCCCCGTTTCTTTCCCAATCCTCTTAGTTTGTTCCACGCGACGATCCTCGAAGAAAGCCCCTCCCTGGCCCCTTATCTCCCTGGGATCTGTGGCAGCACCCGCACGCGCCCGACGTCGCTGTTGAGGAGGTGGGGGCGTGTGCGCACCGGGGGGTCTTCATTATATTCCCTCCCCTCCCCAGTCATCCCCTTTCCCCAATAAGCAAGCGGCCCATTGGCTCTTTGTTCGCCAGCGGGGGATCTTCCCGCTAGGCCTATATAGCTGTTAGATCAGGCGTTACTCATGATTTCCCAACCCCGCCCAATTCCCAATTGTCCCTTCCCCTAGAAGCAGCAATGACAGAAGCAGACATGCAGCAGCAGCATCACTCGGAGCCGATGGACGAGGAGCTGGACCTGCAGGACGCGTCCGGCCGGACCATCGTGGTGGACCCGAATCCGATGAACGAGATCATGAAGAAGGCGGAGCAGCTGCGCAGTGAAACCTCGGACGGCGTGGTGTACCCGTGCGAGTTCTGTCAGAAGGTGTTCAAGTTCAAGTACGAATACGAGAGGCACGCCAAGATTCACAGCGGCGACCGGCCGTGGCAGTGCCCCGAGTGCATGAAGACCTTCAGCCGGAAGGACAACATGCGGGCGCACATGAAAATCCACACTGGGGAGCTGGTGCGTCACATCTGTCAGCTGTGCGGAAAATCCTACGGGAGGAAGTATGACCTGCAGGTGAGATTTTTGCTCAGATGATCCAGAATTTTTTGGCATTAAGGATTTGCATGCAATACTTGATCAAGGAATTGAACTCTATAACAAACACAACACACATCGGATCCCACCCCCGATAAAATTCCATATTTAATTAGATCCCACCCCAATCAGATTCCATCCCAATCAGATCCCACTCAATCCGATCCCAACCCAATCAGATCCCCCCAATCAGATCCCATCTCAATCAGATTCCACCCCAATCAGATCCCCCCAATCAGATC
Source organism: Macrostomum cliftonense (assembly GCA_950096795.1). Taxonomy (NCBI): domain Eukaryota; kingdom Metazoa; phylum Platyhelminthes; family Macrostomidae; genus Macrostomum; species Macrostomum cliftonense. Next base: position 150,627 of record CATNEM010000294.1, on the reverse strand, counting down.
CCATCTCAATCAGATTCCACCCCCTATCATATCCAATCTCAATCAGATTCCACCCCCTATCATATCCAATCTCAATCAGATTCCACCCCAATCAGATCCCACCCAAATCAGATCCCACCTAAATCAGATCCCAATCCCAATCAGATACCAACCCAATCAGATCCCACCCAAATCAGATCCCACCTAAATCAGATCCCAATCCCAATCAGATACCAACCCAATCAGATCCTACCCAAATCAGATCCCACCTAAATCAGATCCCAATCCCAATCAGATACCAACCCAATCAGATCCTAATCCCAATCAGATCACATCCCAATCAGATCACATCCCAATCAGATTCCACCCCCAATCAGATCCCATCTCAATCAGATTCCACCCCCTATCAGATCCCATCTCAATCAAATCCCATCTCAATCAGATTTCACCCTAATCAGATCCCATCCCAATCAGATCCCATCCCAACCAAGATCCCATCCCAATCAGATCGCTCTCCAATCAGATCCCATCCCAATCAAATCCCATTCCGCTCAAGATCACTAATAAGATCCCAAACCCGAAAACCAGGTGCACGAGCGAGTTCACACCGGCGAACGACCTTTCGAGTGCGGCTCGTGCGGCAAATCTTTCATCAGCACCAGCCGACTTCGCGCTCACCAGCTGATCCACTGCAAGAACATCTACCTGCCTCGACACGTCCGCAACAAGAGGCTGCACCTGATGAAGCGTCGGGCTAGGGAGGGCCGCAGCGACTCGCCAACCGACAGCATCGACGGTGGCAGCAGCGGGGCTGGCGGAGCGCAAGACGAGGACGACGACGAGTACGACGAGGATTACGATGAGGACGAATTTGGCCAGGGCTCCGAGGATAGCGTTGACTCGAGAAGCAAAACGACGTCCGGAGTTCCGCCTGCTCAGCAGAGGGGCAAGCAGCAGCAGCAGCAGCAACAGTTGCCTCTGGTGCAGCAGAAATCTACTCAGCTGGAGACTCAGCCTTCAATTAGTTTGATAAAGCAGCCAGCTAGGTGAGTGCAGCTGCGATTCTTTGGAAAAAGTGGGCGATTTTTAAGGGGAGATTCTCAGAGGGAGGTTTGGTAGGGGCAATTCTCAAGGGAGATTCTTAAAGGGTAGTTCTGAAGGGGCGATTTTTAAGGGGAGATTCTCAGAGGGTGGCTCTGTAGGGGCGATTCTCAAGGGGAGATTCTCAGAGGGTGGTTCTGTAGGGGCGATTCTCATCGAGGAATTCTTAGAGGTTAATTCTTAAGGGGTGATTCTCAAGGGGAGACCCTTAAAGGGAGGTTTGAAAGGGATTCTAAAAGGGAGATTTTTAGAGGGAGGTTTGGTGGGGCGATTCTCTAAAGGAGATTCTCAAAGTGTGGTTCTCTAGGTACGATTCTCAAGGCGAGATTCTTAGAGGGTAGTTCTGAAGGGGCGACTCTCTAGGGGGCTACATGCTCTTAGAATCGGATTCTTTGTAGCTTGTAAAACAAGCATTATAAAAGGCTGATAAATGACAGCAGGCTCAAACAAAACCGAACCCACCAGACACATCAGCATCAGCGTGGTCCCGTCCTGCCGTCCGCCCGCGCCCCCAGCAACAACGGCAGCCATGGACGACCCCTTGGGCTGCCCTTCGCCCGAAGCACCCAGCTCGGACGAGATTGAGAACCGGCTGCAGCTGCTGGAGGCTGAGCTGATGCGGCGGAAGGCCGAGCTGGCTGGCCGGGGCGTCAAGCTCGAGTTGTACAGCCTGCTGGGCGCCCAGGAGTTCAACCACGCCGACTTCCGCGTGGTGCTGCCGACTGAGGCCTGCAAGGATGAGCCCTGCTAATAAGATATTTCCAACTGGAGCTGGTATGCCAGCTTCCCAATTTGCCCATATTCAGATCCTCGTAAATGAGTTGCTACCCGGATGTGACCAAAAAATTTTCACTGTCTAATATCAAGCACTGCGATTATTCGCTAAACTATTGACAATACCTTGAGAATCGTCCCTAAACTGCCTTGAAAATCGCCCCTAAACTGCCTGGAGAATCGCCCCTAATCTGCCTTGAAAATGGCCCTAAACTGCCTGGAGAATCGCCCCTAAACTGCCTTGAGAATCGCCCCTAAACTGCCTTGAGAATCGCCCCTAAACTGCCTGGAGAATCGCCCCTAAACTGCCTTGAGAATCGCCCCTAAACTGCCTTGAGAATCGCCCCTAAACTGCCTTGAGAATCGCCCCTGAGCTGCCTTGAGAATCGCCCCTAAACTGCCTGGAGAATCGCCCCTGAACTGCCTTGAGAATCGCCCCTAAACTGACTTGAGAATCGCCCCTAAACTGCCTTGAGAATCGCCCCTAAACTGCCTTGAGAATCGCCCCTAAACTGCCTTGAGAATCGCCCCTAAACTGCCTTGAGAATCGCCCCTGAGCTGCCTTGAGAATCGCCCCTAAACTGCCTTGAGAATCGCCCCTAAACTGCCTGGAGAATCGCCCCTAAACTGACTTGAGAATCGCCCCTAAACTGCCTTGAAAATCGCCCCTAAACTGCCTGGAGAATCGCCCCTAATCTGCCTTGAAAATGGCCCTAAACTGCCCGGAGAATCGCCCCTAAACTGCCTTGAGAATCGCCCCTAAACTGACTTGAGAATCGCCCCTAATCTGCCTGGAGAATCGCCCCTAAACTGCCTTGAAAATCGCCCCTGAGCTGCCTTGAGAATCGCCCCTAAACTGCCTTGAGAATCGCCCCTGAGCTGCCTTGAGAATCGCCCCTAAACTGCCTTGAGAATCGCCCCTAAACTGCCTTGAGAATCGCCCCTAAACTGCCTTGAGAATCGCCCCTAAACTGCCCGGAGAATCGCCCCTAAACTGCCTTGAGAATCGCCCCTAATCTGCCTTGAGAATCGCCCCTGAACTGCCTTGAGAATCGCTCCTAAACTGCCTTGAGAATCGCCCCTAAACTGCCTTGAGAATCGCCCCTAATCTGCCTTGAAAATGGCCCTAAACTGCCTTGAGAATCGCCCCTGAACTGCCTTGAGAATCGCTCCTAATCTGCCTTGAGAATCGCCCCTAAACTGACTTGAGAATCGCCCCTAAACTGCCTTGAGAATCGCCCCTGAACTGCCTTGAGAATCGCCCCTAAACTGCCTTGAGAATCGCCCCTAAACTGCCTTGAGAATCGCCCCTAAACTGCCCGGAGAATCGCCCCTAAACTGCCTTGAGAATCGCCCCTAAACTGCCTTGAGAATCGCCCCTGAGCTGCCTTGAGAATCGCCCCTAAACTGCCTTGAGAATCGCCCCTGAGCTGCCTTGAGAATCGCCCCTAAACTGCCTTGAGAATCGCCCCTGAGCTGCCTTGAGAATCGCCCCTAAACTGCCTTGAGAATCGCCCCTAAACTGCCTTGAGAATCGCCCCTAAACTGCCTTGAGAATCGCCCCTGAGCTGCCTTGAGAATCGCCCCTAAACTGCCTTGAGAATCGCCCCTGAGCTGCCTTGAGAATCGCCCCTAAACTACCTTGAGAATCGCCCCTGAGCTGCCTTGAGAATCGCCCCTGAGCTGCCTTGAGAATCCACAGGTAATAATCCATGTCAATGCGCGTTTAAAAAATCAGTTTTCTGCTTAAAACTCACGTGTTCGTTCCGTTTAGCTTAGCTTCGGCTTTCTCTGTTTTGCTTAGCTTTTGAAATTATTTAACAATTCTAGTCGTTGCGTTATGAGACGCAAAGTCGAACAGACAAATTTTATGCATATTGATTTAAATTTTGTCCATTGGAGGATTATACGTTTGCTGTTTTGCTTAGCCAAAATGCCATGTTTTTGAAATTATAATCGGTTGTTTAGTTGCCAAGGTAACTAACTCAACGCAACGCCACCTCACATCGTTTTAGTTGTTTAAAATTGTTTTTAAAATAATATTACGGACACCATGACAAACAATAAACAGCTCAGCTGCTCTGAAATTTACTTGAATGCCAATTATTTACAAGGCTACGTTGCGTTAAATTTATTGCGATATTTGTTATTATTTACAAACGGTTCCGAATTGTAAACAAACTACTCGTACTATAAATAGGAACAAACTTTGCGTAAATTTAATGCCACACAGGTAGAAACAAAACAACGATAAATTACTGAATAATTGGTAACACTATTACGAGTAATTATTAGTATTTACAGGCCAAAATAAAACACACGCTGTATAAATGATTGACCTGTACATAACTGTAAAAAAACAAAAAAGATAATTTTTTTCGCTCATTACTACTTACGATGCTTACATAAGATTTGAAGCATTACATAACTCAAGTAAAGCTGTAACATACTACTATGAATAGAGTGCCGCACTTGCATAATGAAATTTACTAGGCGAAGCAACTAATCGAGATTCTAATGATCGATATGGCATTAAGATGACACAGGATTAATGACCATAATAAGGAGGCAATAAAACTCAAGGTCTGAACGATAAGTAAAGAATGCTCGTCAGGGTCTGAAGTATCTGGGAATAACACATTTCAGGGTCTAAAGTATATGGGAATAACACATTTCAGGGTCTGAAGTATCTGGGAATAACACATTTCAGGGTCTGAAGTATATGGGAATAACACACTTCAGGGTCTGAAGTATATGGGAATAACACATTTCAGGGTCTAAAGTATATGGGAATAACACATTTCAGGGTCTAAAGTATATGGGAATAACACACTTTAGGGTCTGAAGTATATGGGAATAACACACTTCAGTGTCTGAAGTATATGGGAATAACACACTTCAGGGTCTGAAGTATATGGGAATAACACACTTCAGGGTCTGAAGTATACGGGAATAACACACTTCAGGGTCTGAAGTATATGGAAATAACACACTTTAGGGTCTGAAGTATATGGGAATAACACACTTCAGTGTCTGAAGTATATGGGAATAACACACTTTAGGGTCTGAAGTATATGGGACTAACACACTTTAGGGTCTGAAGTATATGGGAATAACACACTTCAGTGTCTGAAGTATATGGGAATAACACACTTTAGGGTCTGAAGTATATGGGACTAACACACTTTAGGGTCTGAAGTATATGGGACTAACACACTTTAGGGTCTGAAGTATATGGGAATAACACACTTCAGGGTCTGAAGTATATGGGACTAACACACTTCAGGGTCTGAAGTATATGGGACTAACGCACTTCAGGGTCTGAAGTATATGGGACTAACACACTTTAGGGTCTGAAGTATATGGGAATAACACACTTCAGGGTCTGAAGTATATGGGACTAACACACTTCAGGGTCTGAATTAAATGGGACTAACACACTTCAGGGTCTGAATTAAATGGGACTAACACACTTCAAGGTCTGAAGTACAGGGGAATAACAAACTTCAGGGTCTGAAGGATATGGGACTAACACACTTCAGGGTCTGAAGTATATGGGACTAACACACTTCAGGGTCTGAAGGATATGGGAATAACACACTTCAGGGTCTGAAGTATATGGGAATAACACACTTCAGGGTCTGAAGTATATGGGAATAACACACTTCAGGGTCTGAAGTATATGGGACTAACACACTTCAGGGTCTGAAGGATGTGGGACTAACACACTTCAGGGTCTGAAGTATATGGGAATAACACACTTTAGGGTCTGAAGTATATGGGACTAACACACTTTAGGGTCTGAAGTATATGGGACTAACACACTTTAGGGTCTGAAGTATATGGGACTAACACACTTCAGGGTCTGAAGTATATGGGACTAACACACTTCAGGGTCTGAAGGATATGGGAATAACACACCTCAGGGTTTGAAGGATGTGAGAATAACATACTTTAAAGCATTGGAGCAAGAAAAAAATGATTGGCATGATAAATGACATTTTATCTGCGACGCAACCTCAAGCGGACCGTATGAAGCTCCGACAACAAATGCCAAACAAGCTACTGATATAAGATTTTTTAAACTTGTCTCAAAAAGCGCTCTCACAGCCTGCCCGTTGCTCTTCTGCATTCAATTCGTCTGCATTTGAAGCCGAAATTTCTTCTCCAGCGCTGGTTGCAACGATGGCGTTAGCAGATTGGTCTGCTTTTGCCTGTTGACTATCGGTTTCGGTTTCGGTTTTGATTTCGGGCGACTCGGACGCAGCGGGAGGGGCAGGAGGAGGAGGAGGCGACGGAGGCGCCAGTTCAACAGTCGCGGTGCGGTAGCGGTGGTAGGAGCGGTAGGGCGGCGCGGCCGAGCCGGGGTCCACCAGAGTCCGGCTGGTGCGCAGGCCAGCCTGATTGACAGCCGCCCAGGCGTCGCCGGAGCCGAGCAGCCAATCGCGGCAGGCTGCGTCGGGCTCGGCGGCTGGTCGCGCCAACAGCCAGTCGGCGAGGCGGGCGCGCTTGGCCAGCGCAACGGCGCGGTGCGAGGCCTTCGCCTTGGCCAGCCGGCCAGCCCTGTAGAAGACGCTCTCGCAGCCGGTGGCGTACATCAGCAGGCAGGAGCCCTCGGTGACGCCGCGGATCTCCATCTGGTCCCAGCAGGTGACGCCGCGGAATAGCTCGTCGGCGCGGGCCTTTTGGGATTTGGGATTTTAAAGGATTCTGGATTTTGATTGCAAGCTCCCAAAAGATAGCTTATTTTTTGCATCGCTTGGGATTCGTTTGAGCTTCAGGGGATAATTTGGGATTGGGATTTGTTTGAGCTTCGGAATATTTTGAGATTGGGATTCGTTCCAGCGGCAAGGGATAGTTTGGGATTGGATCTGTTCGAGCTTAGGGATATTTTGAGATTGGGATTCGTCCGAGCTTCAAGGGATATTTTGAGATGGGGATTATTCCGAGCTTCAAGGGATATGTTGGGATTTGGGATTTGTTCGAGTTTAGGAATATTCTGGGATTAGGATTCGTCCGAGCTTCAAGGGATATGTTGGGATTGGGATTTGTTCGAGCTTTGGGATACCTTAGGATTGGGAATTCGTCCGAGCTTCAAGGGATATTTTGAGATGGGGATTATTCCGAGCTTCAAGGGATATGTTGGGATTGGGATTTGTTCGAGTTTAGGGATATTCTGGGATTAGGATTCGTCCGAGCTTCAAGGGATATGTTGGGATTGGGATTTGTTCGAGCTTTAATGGATATTTTGAGATTAGGATTTCTTCGAGATTCAAGGGATATTTAGAGATAAGGATTCAGTCTGAGCTTAAGAAAATGAACTCAAGACTAAAGAATCACTTAAAAGCGCAATGATTTGTGAATCCCAGCTTACATGGAAACCAAAAGTGGTTTTTAGCAGCTTCAGAGTGTCCCTCTGCCACTGGGCTCCTTGATAGACGGTCTCGGGCGAGTCGGCCGGCGCGGCCACCGTCACCACCGGGGCGTCGGTTGAGGACTCGTCATCCTCAGCGCTGGCGTCGTGACGCCGAATTGCAGCCAAACGAATCCACTGGAGAGCGTTGCGCACCAGAAATACCTGGCGAATGCCGCTGGATTGGGATCGCTCGGGATCGCCACCTCTGCGGAGTGGAGTGTGGGGTGGAGTGTGGGATGGAGTGTGGGTTGGAGTTGGGATGGAGTGTGGGTGGAGTGTGGGGTGGAGTGTGGGGTGGAGTGTCGGGTAGAGTGTGGGTTGGAGTGTGTGGTGGAGAGTGTTGTGGAGTGTGGGATGGAGTGTGGGAGAATAGCGCTACATAAAGCTGGGGATAAAAATACAGCGCGGGACCTAAGCTAAAACGCGGGGACAATAACATAAGCAGCCTACTAACAGTAGCAAAAAATTCAGAGCGCCAATAAAAAAGTGCAGATCAGTTATCTTATCTCAGAAAGCAATTCGCCCGCACCTGTACTGCAGCAGGTACTGCGACCAGCTGCGGGCGCCCGCGTTGCTGCTGCCCGAGCGGCCTGCCTGATCGGCTGGTGACTCCGTGGACTCGGCAGGTTCCTCCTTGGCCACGTGCGGCTCCTGCCTTGTTGACGGCTGAGGCGGCTGGGGCGGGGGCGGGGGCGGGGGCGGAGAAGGCGGCGGCGGCTGTCGCTCCATCAGCTGGACGGTGAGCTGGCGAGTGACCGGGTCGACGGCCACGCGAAATAGATTCTCCTGCTGCGACTGATGATGCGACTCGGACATGAGGCGCTCGGCGCTGCATCTGGGATTGCATTGTGGGATGGTGAGAAAAATAAGAATAGGATAAGAATAGTAGATTGTTGGGAGATAAGATTATTTTGTTGGGAGATGAGATTAGATTGTTGGGGGATGAGATTAGATTGTTGGGGGATGAGATTAGATTGTTGGGGGATGAGATTAGATTGTTAGGAGATAAGATTAGATTGTTGGGAGATGAGATTAGATTGTTGGGAGATGAGATTAGATTGTTGGGGGATGAGATTTGATTGTTGGGGGATGAGATTAGATTGTTAGGAGATAAGATTAGATTGTTGGGAGATGAGATTAGATTGTTGGGAGATAAGATTAGATTGTTGGGAGATGAGATTAGATTGTTGGGAGATGAGATTAGATTGTTGGGGGATGAGATTTGATTGTTGGGGGATGAGATTAGATTGTTAGGAGATAAGATTAGATTGTTGGGAGATGAGATTAGATTGTTGGGAGATGAGATTAGATTGTTGGGGGATGAGATTAGATTGTTGGGGGTGAGATTAGATTGTTAGGAGATAAGATTAGATTGTTGGGAGATGAGATTAGATTGTTGGGAGATGAGATTAGATTGTTGGGAGATGAGATTAGATTGTTGGGAGATGAGATTAGATTGTTGGGGGATGAGATTAGATTGTTGGGAGATGAGATTAGATTGTTAGGAGATGAGATTAGATTGTTGGGGGATGAGATTTGATTGTTGGGGGATGAGATTAGATTGTTAGGAGATAAGATTAGATTGTTGGGAGATGAGATTAGATTGTTGGGAGATGAGATTAGATTGTTGGGGGATGAGATTAGATTGTAGATCTTGTAGACTGGATGTTAGGGGATAAATTTATAATTTAGGGTGATGGATGCGATATAAAGGTGATGTGATTAGCTAAATTGTAGGGGAATGGGATGAGATTTCAGAAAGATAAAATTAGATTGCAGGGCGATGTGGCTAGATTTTAGGATGATGAGACTAGATTGCACGGTGGTGAGATTGGACTGTAGAATGATAGGATTTCATTCTCCACAGATTCCACGCTATCTAGAAATTTTACGCTTGATTTATCCCACGCTTTATACCGTATAGAAAAGTGATATATCAGACTGAGAATACAAATGGCAATTAAACAGACAATTAACCCAACACGTGATGCCCACCTGTACTCTTCTTCTGTCCCGCCGGTGGCTCTGACCGAAGTCCACAGGCGAAGCAGCCGCTTCGCGGAGTCGTCCGTGGCGATGATGTGCAGCTGTCGGACAGCGGACGCCACCAGCTTGTCCAGCGTGAACAGCTCGTAGTGCTGAACGCCCAGCAGCTCGCGGACCTGAAAGGATAATGAATAGGAGCAAGATAAAACAGAGGAGCAAAAAGATGGCAGAAAAGACCAACGGGAAGAAATTTAAAGGCAAAGTCAGATAGACAGATGGACAGAAAGACAGACACACAGACAGACAGGCAGACAGACAGACACGCAGACAGACAGACACACAGACACACAGACACACAGAAAGACAGGCAGGCAGACAGACACAGTCAGACAGACAGACAGACAGACAGACAGACAGACAGACAAACAGACAGACAGACAGACAGACAGACAAACAGGCAGGCAGGCAGACAGACAGACAGGCTAACCTGATCTTCAAACGCGGCCGAGTCCACAGCGCCGTCCATAAGCGACACCAGCTGGTGCAGGAAGTGCTCGTATAGTCGGTCAGGCGGCACAGCCGGCGGCTGTCGGAGACGCAACGCCACTGCGGTGCTTTCAGCGCCCGTTGAATGGCCAGACGCGGACTCGGCGGCCGCGGCGGCTGCTGCGGCGTCGCAGGCGGACTTGGCGGCGGCCAGGCGCTTGCAGAGCAGCTGGTACAGGCGCAGCAGGGCGTAGATGTTGTTGTTGCCGATCAGTGCCGGCGGCGTCGACACGCTGCTAGCGGCGGCGCCATCGTCGGCATCCTCACCGTCGCTGCCTTCGTCGTCGCTCAACGGCAGCCGAACGTCCAGCAGAAGGTCGCGAAGCCATCGACGCAAAAGACGTTTAACAGCGGATTTCTCGTCCTTGGCGTAGCCTTGGCGTTTCACGTGATGGATCAACAAGTCGACGGCGTCCTTTCTCACGACGGCGTCGTCTGGCATTGGCAGGCAGAGCTGGCCGCTGCCGGGGCCGCCAGACCTGCCGACAATCTCCGTGACCAGCGCTCTGGTACGCAGCTGCTTCAAATCCGCCTGCTTGAAATTGGCGCTCTGATGGTCCAGACTCTTCAGGTAGCAGCGCTCAGTGTGCTCGCGCCAAATTCTATTGAAAGCTTTCTGAGCGTCGCGCCATTCTTCTTGTTTGGCGCGCAGGCGCCGAAGGACTAGGGGCACGGCGACGGCCGGGCTGTCCTGCAGGCCCTGGATGATGCCCTGGGCGCGTTCGCCGTAGATTCTGTCAAATTGTTGGTTATTTTTCGGGGTACACATTAATTTGTGGAAGAGAACAAACTCTGGCGTGAACCGATTTTAAAAGCCTAAACGGAATGCGGCCATTAGCCTAGAAGCGACGAAAAAAAATAATAAGAACGACACCCAGGGTGCGGACGTTTAGTCGCTGACAAAAACTGGCATCAGAAGAGCAGCGGACCGTGCATATCCCCATGAGCCGGAGCGGTTCGATTAAGGAGCAGTATAGCCCCGGCTAGGGATAGTCTCGCGCGATATTAGACAGAGGGTATCCATGGGGGGATGAAGCAAGGCGAGCGGCGGCGTTAGGCCAAAAAAAATGCAAACTGCAATTTGCCAACAGCGATGGTTGAAGCGCGCCGCCCCCTTTTTGCTTGGCCTCCCCTATCCCCCCCGGTCCGCACCATGCCATCGATGCCCATGCTGTATGAGCAAAGTCCGGCCTAAACTGGTGGATTAAGATGAGAATAGGCCTGGCAGACCGCGCCTGTTGGCTTTGGCTAAAAGCAATCTGGGAAAGCTCGAGCTCATAATGTATGCAGGGTGCGACGCCGGGAATGGCCGAGATGGCCGGCACAAGCCTGGGATGAATTAAGACCCGGGGTGCGGAGCGACAGCCAACTGAGGCCAGATGTTGCTTGATGCTTCGTTGGGGAAAGAGCAAGGCGGATAGACACGATTCTGGCCTTAGGAGTAGCATTTTTGGTGGCGGAAGGAATGCGAATCATCGATGCTGCTGACCGGAGAGACAGAGGAGGATGAGGCCTTGGCACACAAGGACTAAGCTGCTCACAGTGTGTAAGACAAAATGGGGTCCTATTGTAGCCTCGGTGTCTCCACGACTAGCCAATGGGAGAAAGCCTCGCCATCTTAGCGGCAATTTTCAAACAGTGGGGTTGTTTTTTGATGCAGCAGCAGGCTATAAACTGGTGACGAGCGAGGGCTATTGGGGCCAAAATACAAGGCAAGTGAAGGATTTAGGAAATTAAAAATACCAAGAAACTAAAGAAATCATATTTGAATTAAGTCCAACAAAATAGTCGAAAAGTTGCTTCCGCAATGGAGGAAGAGCAGCAACAATTTCGACCATTTACTAAACAGTCGCTAGAAAGGATAGTGCGCAGGCAAGAGGAGGGCACCTTCTTGGGTCAGGCGCTGAGCGTTCACGCGTCGGCTTTTGGCGCGGCGCACACGCACGCGAACGCGGCGACGCCGCTAGCCGGAAGGGCGTGCAAGCACGGCCTGAGCGAACTAGGCGAAGCAATTGACGAGGCTAAACTCAGTCCGACTAAGCCAACAACGACAACGTCTGAGGAGCGCAAGCCAAATCCGAAGTTGGCAGCCGGGATGAAGCTACCGCCGGCTTTGAGTGACAAGTTTCCCGCAAAGCGGCTAGGAGGTACTCTCCTAGAAGATATCGATGATTACTACGGCGATAAGTTCACCTTCGTAGTAATCTCGCAAGATAAGACCATATTCAGGTTTTCCGCTACCAATGCACTGTTTTTAATGTCGCCATTCAATCCGATCAGACGGGCGGCGATACGGGTTCTGACGCATCCGGCCTTCTCCATGCTAGTGCTGCTAGCTATCATCTGCAACTGCGTCTTCATGGCCCGAAATAGCAGCTCGGAGGCGGTGGAGTACACTTTCACGGCAATCTACACAGCCGAAGCCACTATCAAGGCTATATCGCGCGGCTTAATACTAACAGAATTTACGTACTTGCGCGACGCCTGGAACTGGCTAGACTTCATAGTGATAGGACTGGCTTATATCATGTTCTTCGTACCAACGCTAGGCAATCTTAGCGCTCTGCGCTCTCTTCGAGTATTGCGCGCGTTGAAAACAGTGACCACTGTGCCTGGCTTGAAGACAATTGTTGGAGCATTGATGGAGGCGGTGAAGCGACTGAGGGACGTTGGAATCTTGACAATATTTGTCCTTAGCATCTTCGCCTTAGTTGGATTGCAAGTCTATAAAGGAACTCTTCTTCAAAAATGCGTCAAAAAGCTTAATTTCACCGACTATCTTGACTACGAATACATGGGAAATGCCTCTGAACTCACTGAGTTACAACTAAAACAACTCAAGGAGCAAGTTAGAAAAGTTCACCACAACAATGAGAGCAATTGGCTAGGCTATCCCGACAACTTAAGAGTTTGTTCTCTAAACAGCGATTTTGGACAGCAATGCCCCGAAGGATTCGAGTGCTTTCGGACTGACAAGGTAAATCCGAACTTTGGCTACACAAACTTTGATAACTTTGGATGGTCGATGTTATGCGCTTTCCGTCTAATGACTCAGGACTACTGGGAAAATCTCTACCAACTGATTATTCGAACTAACGGCACACCTCATGTTGTATTTTTTGTACTAGTTATAATGATGGGCTCCTTCTTTTTGATCAATGTCATCCTGGCCATAGTCGCCATGGCCTACGATGAGGTGAGAAAACAGGACAAACTAGATGAAGAAGAGAAAGAAGCAGCTAGAAAACAAGAGGACGAAAGGCGCGAACAGGAAGAACAGGAGAAAGAAGCATCGATAGAGAAAAGCGTCTCGGATGAAGTGAGCTGTCTTAGCATAACAGACATTTACAAGGCGGCCGGGATACCATTAGACAGCGCGAAAAAGAGCTTGGATAAGCTGAGCGTACGTTCAGACAAAATTGAAGGCGGTCCAGTCCGAACGCCAATAAGTGCTTATCTTTCTAAGCACTTTTTAAAGCAGAAATCGAAAAGTGTCAGCCTGCCAGGATCACCGTGCATCAAGCATAAGGATCGATTTCACTGGAAACCAAGCGACTGCACGCAAGTGAACGTACTAGAGACAATCAGTTTTCCATATGCAGACGATTCCACAGCTCACACGCCGGCCTCGGACGCCAGTAACAAGGAGACAAGAGACGGTCCAACTAGCAAGTTTAAATACTTCGCGTTATTTTCTGCTTTTACAAACCGACAACCAACAAAGACAGATCTTCTTGGGAAAATAGCAAATAGCAAGTCGCCCCTAGAGTCGAGAAAATACAAGGACATTCTGATGTGCACTCAAAACGGATCAGACAAGCCTATTCCTGAAATTCTGCTGCAAGAAGAAACTAAACAACCAGGTGTAATCGATCACAAGGAGCTTCTGGGGATCAGAAAAACTCAGAGTCAACGCACTTTACGCGAAACAGCTTCGCAACCACCAGGTGGACAAGAAATTGAGATGCATGATGTCATGGTACTAAAAACTCTAGTTGAAGATGCAACAAAGCCAGAGAAGGACGAAGTAGTATGCAAACCGAAGGAAAAGAAATTCGAACACTACAAGCACCTGTTTCTTCAAAAAGCTTGCTACAGTTGGGAATGCTGCTACTGCTGGAAGATATTTGAAAAGTATGTCGGCTACTTTATCCTAGATCCGTTTGTGGAGCTTTTTATAACTCTATGCATCCTTGTCAATACCGCCTGCATGGCTCTTGATGTCCCATCCAATACGCCGACGTTCAAAGAAATTCTAAGCAATGCCAATCTGTTCTTCACAGCTACATTCGGCATCGAAGCGGTGTGCAAGCTAATAGCGATGAAGCCGCAAGTTTACTTTAAAGACGGCTGGAATATTTTCGACTTCTCAATTGTAGTCCTAAGTTTTGTAGAATTGCCACTGTCGAATGTTCAAGGACTTTCCATTCTACGCGCTTTCCGGCTTCTTAGGGTATTCAAGCTGGCTAAATCGTGGCAGACAATGAATCTTCTGTTCGCCATCATCGCTAGAACTATGGGCGCACTTGGAAATTTAGTATTCGTGCTGGGAATAATCATATTCATCTTTGCAGTGGTTGGAATGCAACTATTTGGCGAAAATTACGCGTTATACAAGAATGAAACTCTCTATCCAGAATTTAAAGGGGACTACCCGAGATGGAATTTCAAAGACTTCACACACAGCTTCATGATTGTATTCCGCGTGCTATGCGGCGAATGGATTGAAAGCATGTGGGGCTGTATTAACGTCAACGGCTACATATGCATCCCATTTTTCCTGCTAACAAACATACTGGCCAGTCTAGTTGTACTCAGTCTGTTCCTGGCGCTTCTGTTGAGCAGTTTTGGTGCGGAAAGCCTTCAACGACGCGAAGAAGAGGAAGAGGTAAATAAACTACAAGAGGCTATCGATAGGATAAACAGATTCATTGTGTGGTCGAGAATTCACATCAAGAGACTATTTTGGTACATCGTGGACAAAGCTTGCACTCGCAGCTACAACGATAATGACTTGTTCGAAAGCGATGACGCTGAAGACAGCGGCGATGATAAAGCCAAAGGAGCAGGAAGCAAGGATAGAACAGGCACACAGCTGGACAGCAGGTTTCCCCTGAAACAACACGGAGCATTCATCATGGAAAATGTAACCATAGCTGCTAGCCAAATGGTGTTCAAAGATATCAATGAAGCAAATACTGTATTAGATTCTGGTGGCGCCAACCAAAATAAAGTGTTCCCTGCAGGCCACTTTGCCATCACAATCGAAGACAAACTGTCCCCGAAATTCGATGAGGAGCCTGAGATCAACGAAGTGGACATACAGTATTGGGATGCGCCAGAGGATTGTCTACCAAAGCGGCTCATGGATTTCTGCCCTAGGGCGGTGCAGCTGTGCGACAATACTAATCTGGGAAAGATCTGGTGGGGATTTCGATGCCGCACATACAAGCTGGTGGAGCATAAGTACTTCGAAATGTTTATCATCCTTATGATAGCCCTAAGCAGTCTCACCCTAACGCTGGAGGATGTGAATCTGCCAAAACGACCCAAACTAAAGCTAGTCCTTGAATACATGGACAAATGTTTCACAATCATATTTACATTCGAAATGGTCGTCAAATGGTTCGCTTTTGGATTGAAGAAGTATTTTAAAGACGCATGGTGCTGGCTCGACTTTGTGATTGTCAATGTTGCTCTTTTCAGTCTCATGCTGAATCTAATCGGCGGAGTGTCTGGTCAGAATATGGGCGCCTTTAAAGCGATGAGAACGCTGAGGGCTCTAAGACCACTGCGTGCAGTTAGTCGCTGGGAAGGCATGAAGGTAGTTGTCAATGCTCTAATTCAAGCTATACCGTCGATCTTCAACGTACTGCTCGTCTGCTTGGTATTTTGGTTAATATTTAGCATCATGGGAGTGCAGCTGTTTGGCGGTCAATTCTACAAATGCGTTGACAATAACCATGAGCGCGTCTCTGCCGATTTAGTACCAACTAAAGAAGCCTGCGAAGAAATGGCGGCCGCTTTTCATAACGTCAGCTGGGAAAACTCAAGGATTAATTTTGACAACTTTCTTAATGGCTATCTGGCATTGTTTCAAATCGCCACCTATAAGGGTTGGATACCGATTATTGCTGACGCAGTGGATATAACCGGTAAGTACTATGTAAATACAGTATTAAAATCACTCCATCGAAAATTGGCACTGACAAATTATCCTAACTAAAACGATCAAATACGAGGGGTGATCAAAAAGTTCTGCAACCTTTCGACCTTGCGTCAATATTACTGGACTGATCACACTTAAAATTGACGCACAGTAAGAAAAATTTGTATTTTATATCACTCTCGATTTTCAAGTCATTTCATCAATCCATTCCAACTTGGCTGACAGTTTACCATAAGCAGTTTTTTGCTTGTGCGTTAAACTGTGAAAGTCAGCTTTTGTTTCATAGTATTTTTTCCGTGCAGCATGGCACCAGATCTTCTGACATGCACATGTATTTTACCACTGTTTCTACAAATTCCGACTTGTCATTTCACACCATCGCCAGGCTTGTGTGTCATTGGGTTGATGCACAGTCGAGTTTTAATGGCAAGTGAATGTCTGGTCAAAACCTTGACATCTGTGACCGAGACATCGATTCACAATTATTCTCACATACTTCAACTTTCAGGGATATATGGCGGTGGAAAATCTTCCTTAGCGAGTTACTGGGGACTGCTAAATGCTTAAGTGAAGTTTCTTGCCAATGCTTTCGTAGGGGGAGGCATGAAAGGGGATAAAACCTGCGCGGTGACAACAGTTGCCTTGAATGCTGCTCCTCACACAGCGAGGAAGACGAATGCTTATGGAGGAAAAAAGGGTTCAGCTGGTTCTACATCCACCTTACTGGCTTGCATTGACCCATATGTACTGTATTCTCAAAACTGAAAGCTGCTACTCATGGAAGACCTTTTTTAGAGCGCTCAAGAGCTGAGATAAGTGCTCAAATCAGAATTGCAGACACTGCTTGCAATCAATTATCTTAGCTACTTCCAGATGTGTCAAAAGCGACGGAAGCGGTGTATAGAAGCTGATGAGAGATAGCTTGAGGGAATGTAATGCTGATTGTGTGCACAAAATTTCTTCGAGTCACATTATTAACTCACTTGCAGAACTTTTTGATCACCCCTCGTAATCCCCTTCAGGTGTTAACAATCAGCCGAGGAGGGATGCCAGCACGTCTATGTACCTTTTCTTCGTCTTGTTCATCATATTTGGTTCGTTCTTCACACTGAAGCTCTTCATCGGTGTCATTATAGACAACTTCAACGTTCAAAAGAAAAGAGCAGGTGGTTCAGTCGAACTTTTTATGACTGAAGATCAAAAGCGATACTACAAGGCCATGAAGAAGATGAGCAGTACAGCTCCACAGAAACCGATACCAAAGCCAAAGTTAAGAGTCTCTCAATTCTTTTTTAAAGTGATTACAGACCAAAAGTTTGACATAGCAATCATGGTTTTCATCATGCTAAATACCATAGTAATGTGCATCGAGCATCACAATCAATCGGAAACATTCAACGAAGCCGTGGAGCAAATTAATCGCTTCTTCATTGTGATATTCACAGGGGAATGCGTCATGAAACTGTTGGCACAACGCTGGTACTACTTTAAATTTGCATGGAACATGTTCGATTTTGTGATCGTAGTGCTGAGCATTTTAACGTGGGCTATTGAGGACATAATGGTCCGTTTGCCGATACCGCCAACAATGATTCGCGTGGTTCGAGTGTTTCGCGTTGGCCGGGTTCTTCGCCTAGTGAAATCTGCGCGCTGGTATTCGGACATTACTATTCTCATTGTTTGTTTCATTGCCGGCACTGTTTAACATTGGCCTACTGCTGTTTATGATTATGTTCATCTACAGCATAGTAGGAATTTCGTTCTTTAGCCACGTGCGACACCGCAGCGGTATAGACGAGATATTCAACTTTGAAACATTCTCTAGCGGAATGGTCGTGCTCTTCCAATTAAGTACATCGGCAGGCTGGGACAGCGTTCTTGACGGCCTTATCAACGAGGAGGAACCGGAATGTGATCCGAATAAGAAGCCGCACAGTGACTGCGGAAACTACGCCGTAGCAGTGGTCTTTCTAATCTCTTACCTGGTCATTAGCTTTCTAGTCATCATTAACATGTACATCGCCGTCATTCTAGAGAACTTCAGCCAGGCGACTGAAGACGTTCAGCAGGGCCTGACGCAGGAGGATTTTGATCTGTTCTACGAAAAGTGGGAAGCCTACGACCCTAAGGCCAAAGGTTTCATACCCGTTGACCAGGTGTACGCATTCCTAGACGAGCTGGATCCGCCGCTACAGCTACCGCAGCCGAACAAGATCAAGCTGGCCACACTGAGTGTGCCAATCTGCAAGGGTGACACAATCTTCTGCGTGGATCTTCTGGACGCCCTGACGCGGAATTTTCTAGGCACGGCGGCAGACGAAGAGGAATTAGCGGCGCTCAAGCCCAAGGGTGGCGGCAAGCTCAAAGAGGAGCGCATCGTTATTAGCAACACGATGGAACGTCAGAGGCAGCGAGCGGCAGCCTGTATCATCACTCGCTACTTCAGGGCCTATGCGACCAAATGCAAGCAGCGAAGACTGGCAGCTGCAAGCAATAACGAAGCCGGCAACGCTAATAGGGAGGCCTACTAAGACGCCTAAGAATACTAATGAACTATCTTACAATTCAAAACTGTTAGCTTTGAAAAATAACTGATTTGTTACTATATGCTCGCTACTACTATATCCGCAAAAAAAACTAAATCCCACTGCTTGCGCGCTTTTTTCCGCTGCTGTTACTCAGTTAACTATCGTTGGCAAACATTGGCTTTTTAAGCTCAAACTGTCCCGATATCAAGGCTTTTAAACTCTTTAACTCGGACCCGTTCGATTGATTTGTAAAAAATTAATTTACAAAGAACAATTTAAATTCTAAAGGACACCCCTTCTAATTCGTATAAAAAATACTGAGTAAATACCCTCTGCTTAACAGCTGATTACGCGTATCGTAAGTACTGCACGATAATTACGCTTTGCTAAACAATTTGCGATAAATTTTCAACTGATAAAAACTGCTTTAAAATGCTTTAACAAAACCTACAATATTAAAATATACATATGCTGTTATACGCCATGCATATATTTGATCTATTTGCCAGTCACTGAATTGGATGAAGCCAGAGTGTATTTAGCTGTCGTGGTATTGAGGCTCATCACGGGAACTATAAGATAAGCATTAGATATGAGAAGTAATTGATCAAGGCAAGAATCTGGACGAGAATATAGGGGGATTTATATACTATAAGGAAAAGAAGTGTACAATTACACAGAGAATGAGGAAATTTCACGAGGGGCGCCCTTCTTTATCTCCTAGCTGATTGCTCCTCTTGAGAAGCTAAAAAATATTAATTTTTAGGGAATAAAATTTAGAAAAGTGTGACGAAAATTACGATGAAAAAATGATTGAACCACACGCTCAACCGAGGAGAGGGGGGTGGCCAGCTACCAGGCATAATTTGTCAGACTGACACCCGGTCAGACGGACGGAAAGGCTATCTAGACCGCTGCTCGAATTGATGAGTTGGTAAAATGATGAACGGAGGCATACTGCGATGGGCAACCCATAATTGGTAAAATTATTGAATTTTGTATCTGTGATGATGCGACTCGGAGGAAATGAATCATGCGCAATAATATTCAACAAGAATAGAAAGATCATATCAAACTCATATTTTCATATAATGAAAATTCATATCAAACGTTATCAAACATAAAATGGATTTTTTAATGATTGCAAAAGATTAACTCACAGTAGCTGGGGCAGATTACTGATAAATATACGTAAGGGGATTCTAATGAGATTTCCATTTCTAAAGGCAGTAAAGGGAATTCAAATAACACTTTCTATTGGTGACTCAATAATCAGACTTGCCTTGGGGCGATTCTATAATGAGACTTGTCTAGGGCCGACTCTATAATGAGACTTGTCTAGGGCCGACTCTATAATGAGACTTGTCTAGGGCCGACTCTATAATGAGACTTGTCTAGGGCCGACTCTATAATGAGACTTGTCTAGGGCCGACTCTATAATGAGACTTGTCTAGGGCGATTCTATAATGAGACTTGTCTAGGGCCGATTCTATAATGAGACTTGCCTAAAGCAAGAGATATTTTAAGAGAAAATTTAGAGACAAGCCAAGGCGATTAAACTAACCTCTGAACAGCCTTGCGCAGCAGCACTCCCGAGCTCGCGCCCAAGTCGTCGCCTAACCGGTAGCGCGCCTGCTCCTCCTGACTGGGCAGCTTGTTCAACCGTTTCAGTACAGCCTCCAGAGCCCTAATCGCCGAACAGTTAACCTCCAGCACCATGTCCAATTCGTAGCGTTCGTCTTCAATGCGATAGCAGGCCTCTTCGAATTGGTTTTTACGCGAGCTTACGTACTGGGTGTCCTCGCTTGACCAGCTGGGAAAGCTCACCAGAGTGTCGTTCAGTACCTGCGCGGTGCGAAGACGTTGAGAATCAATTATTAAAAACACCCTAACAATTTGTCTCAATAGCCTGGCTAAAAGGAACACTAGGAAACCAAGTCCAGCTACCTCCTGACAGACGGGCAGTTTCTCCCGACCGCTGCACTTCGGCGGCGCGTAATTCTGCGGCAGCATTCGGTAGGAGTTGCCGCACTGTTTCAACGTGTTGAAATCAATGTCCAGATGGTGCCGAAGGGCAGTTGATGGCTCGCGATCGGGCTCGGAGGCAGTGACGGCGGCTGAGGCGGCCGCTGCAGTCGTTGCAGAGCCCCGATCTTCAACACCAACGGCAGGTCCGGCAGACGCGCCGCCAGATCCAAGAGCCAGCATCCCGGAAGCTGATTCCGCATTCAAAGCGTCCTTCAAAGCCCGATAGACCAGCGGATGCTGTCGGAGAGGTCCCGACGCCCTGGCCAACAGGTCTGCCTTGCTCATCCGGGCGCTACTGTACAGGTGAAGGCAGCGCATGAAGTTGCTGAACACGTCGGCGTCCGGCATAGCGGCTTGCAGCCGATCAATTAGTCCAACTGCTTTTGTTGAAGCGCCAGCCGGCTGCTGAGGATGCTGCGCCGACGTTGATGCCGCGGCGGCGGATGCAGCGACCCGTGCCTTCTTGGCCGACGTCGCCGCGGATTCAGCGGAGCCAGACGATGCCGCGGCCTGCTGCGCCAGAGACGCCTCGGCTGCCGTTAGCGACGCCGCAGCGGCCGTCAGCGAAGCCGGCCTGGCCCGCTTGATGCCGGCGCCGACGCCGCCAGCAGCAGCTGATGAAGCCGGCGGAGCTGAAGCTGCGACACCAGCCGTGGGATAACCGCCAGCAGCAGCTTTGCCTTTGGGTGGAAATCGAATTCAATTCGGTATTAATACACAAAGGGTCTATGTATATACTAAATTACTGTGTCCTTACCGTGCTCTCTCAACTGCTGGCTGACGGGTGCAACTGAAGACTGCGGCAGAAACTGCGAGAATTCTTCTAACAGGTCCGGCTGACCAGCGAACAGACGTTTCACCTCGCCTAACACCTGCTCCTCGTTGTTATGCGCCTCGCCGGCGCGTTGCTCTTTTTGATAATTGTGCAAAATGTCTAGAAACTGTTTGTAGACTGGCGATCGGCCGGCGAAACGCGATTTGATTTTGTTCACGTACGAGATGGCGTGGTTGAATTCTTCGTATTGATCGCCGGCGCTGCCGCTGCTAGAGGAGGAGGGAAGCGACATGGCTGGCTGGTTGCTAAGGGACGAAGCGGCGCCGGCGACGCCACCACCTGGCGGCCCAACCAGAGTGACTGGCGGCCGGTTTGGCTGCAACAAGGATATAGTCTGATTGTCGGAGCTGGCTTTCATCTTGTAGCCGCTTGGCAGGAAGGTGTTAAAGCCGAGGATTAGATCCGGGTGGCCTTGAAAGAAGTTTTTCACCCGATTGATTACTTCCTGAAATAAAGTAGATTAAATCAGTGCTTATAGTTGGCATGCATTTTTTACTATACAGAGATACGAATTGCCTCACCTGCGTATCAATTGAAGCCGCTTTGAAATCGCGCATTGTGTCCAAAAAATTATTATAGACAGCCGGATGCTCGCTAAAACGAAGCTTCACCTGATCCAAATAGGACAACGCGTCTTCCACCTTCAGGCTCTGCTGCGAGGCGGCGGTGGTTGCACCGGAATCCACTACCGATGCTGCTGACGTAGCCGATGCGACCGCAGCTACTGAGGCGCCGCTCGCCAACTGTTTTTAGAAAAAAATAAAAATAGAGAAAAAGTCATTTTTTGCCGTTGAAACCCAATGAGGCTACTGACAGTAGCAATAAGAACATTTTAGACATTATTTTTGCTATAAATGATGCAATTGTGCGCCTCAATTAGCTCTGTCTTGGTTTATCATTTAGTCGGTTTTATTCTTAAAAGAAAATAGCTCACCTGAACAGGCGAAGCCGTATTAATCACAGCGGCGCCGACAGAGACTGGGGCCCCGGCCGAGGCACTGCTGACAGTCACGCCGGGAATGGCCACCACGCCGGCAGCAGGCTTTGATTGCTGCAACTGCTGCTGCGGCTGCGCATGATGGTGATGAGGCTGAGTAGGCGGCGCAAGAGTCGGGGCTAGCAAATTCGCAGTTGGCTGGTGAAGAAAAACGTGCTGCGGCTGCGGCGGTTGCTGCTGCTGATGATGGTGATGAGGATGATGATGATGCGACGCCGGAGGCTGCGACGTCTCCGGCTGTTGGAATGGAGCCAATTGTACAATAGCGGCGCCGCCACCAGCAGGATGTTGGTGCAACGGATGCGGCACCAGACCAGCCACCGGCGCGCTAGAAGCCGAACTAGTCGACGGTGAGACCTGATGGTGGCGCGGCTGCAGTTGCGGCTGCTGCGGTGTGGAACTCAACGATGGCGGCACCTGCAACGGCGCCGTTGAGGAAGATATGGCAGCCGCGGCGGCGGCGGCGGCAGCTGCAGCGGCGGCCTGTGGAAAGGCGCTGGCCGGATAAACAGCAAACGGCGTCGGTGGTAGCGTCGGAGGTCGATTAGCCGCAGCGGCTTGAAGATACGCCATGGAGCCTGGCGGCGGCAGTGGTGGCGGCGGCTGCTGCAGTGGATGATGGTGGGAGCTGACAATGCCACTGCTGGCGGCGCTGGAAGCAGAGCCAGGCAGGCCCGGGGTCACTCCAGCAATGCTGCTGGCGGTGACAGCGTCATGGCGGGGGCAAGTTGACGCTGATGATGCTGGCTGTGGCGGCAGTGGCAGCGGCAGTGCCAGCGGAGGGGTGGCCAGCAACACCAATGGTGACTGGGTGGCCAGTGGGCAGCCGATCAGACATTGATGAAAAGTTTGTAAATCAAAGTTTAGGCCTTGCTGATCTGGCTTTGAAACTAACAGGCTCTGATTGCACTAGTCTGCAATTAGATTGGTAAAAAATAATGATTTACAATATAAAAAATACTGATTAGCTTAATAACTAACTACGTGTAAGAATCAATAAATAAAGAAACTTCAGAAATAATGATACTATCAAGCAAAGAAAAAATTATTCAAAAATATGATAGGCTAAAAAGATCAAATAAAAAACAACTAAATCTAATTATGTTAATAAGAAATTATTTTAATATTTACACTAAAAAGAGATTAACCATAAAACTCTTTACAGTCTATATGCTTATATTTTTTTATAAGTGTATTTTTCTTAGTTGTTTACAATTAGCTCAAAAAGTTCAAAATATAGAAAATGTGACATTGCTAAAGTAATGTGCCTAAATAACCAACTAGTCAAGCCTAAAATATATAATTTTTCTCATGTATTGTTTGTTTTAATTCTTAAATATTAATTAGCAAATTTTGGAATCACCTTACCATTGCTAATAGTTACATGCATAAATCACTATTGGACAAAATAGTTATCATAATAGCAATGAATTAATAGCAACAAACATGTTATAATATACCAATACTAATCACATTGGCAGGTGACTCCCACACATTAAAAAACAATAGAGATAATACAATATAGATACAAAAAATTAATAAAAATATTAACTAATAATTCTAAGCATACATAAAAACAAAAAACAACTTACGAGTAGGACTTATTAACTAATATTGCATCTCAGACAAAGAACCAAGAAGAGAATCAATCTATAGCTGATTTAGCTTGTAGAAACAATATTGTCAATGATTAGTATTATATAGAAACTGATACATTAGTACTTTTTAACTTATCTAAGCCCATTTGTACTACATTTATTAATATTACTTCTAATAGTAACTAGTAAATATATTGCAATTGTACACTATTACATAGTGAAAACCGCCCCCCACACCCGAAGCAAGGTGTGCACTTGTTTACGTCAAGCAGCTATTTACTTGGTTTTTGCATGTGACTTAACCACTTGGGCAAGAAGGAATTAAGGTTGAACATAGGGTAGTTTAATGTCTAATTCCTTCTTGCCCAAGTGGCATTAGTCACATGCAAAAACCAAGTAAATAGCTGCTTGACATAAACAAGTGCCACCTTGCTTTGGGTGTAGGTGGTGGTTTTCACGTGTGTGATAGTGTATAAGATATGACTAAGGTTCCTAAAAGGCATAAAGAGTCTTGATGAATTTCATAATTTGATTTCTATTCTTGATAATATAGTGTAGCTGGAGTGATGAAAATTAAAACCCTTGATTTAAATTATTAATATCATTCACTAATATAAGTTGAATAATATACTTTAAGCTAATAGTCTTAGCTTTACTCTAAGGTACCATTATTATATGTACTAAGTGACTTGACTACCAACTTTTTAGCTTTGATACCCAACCAACCACCATAGTCAGGAAGGTGGCAATGTGCACCAAACAAATTTTTGTCTTTCCCAAAATTGTGTTATGCGCCTACATAGAAACTCTATGTGCACTTACTTGGGACAAAAGTTCAAAAGACCAAAAGAGGTCTTGCAAACCATTCCTTCTCCATCTTTTCCAAAATTTTTGCAAATTAGCCACATGTTTACCTTTTTCCTATTTATATTGTCAATATTACCAATTATATTAATGATTTTTTACTATGTTGTATGCCAATATCCACTGAGACCCTTCATGTGTGCCACACTTGTGCACCATTGTGCACAATTGTGCACTATTGTGCACTAGAATTAGAATCAACTTTTGCGCCATCGGCAACTCCAGCTGGCAGGCCATGTCATCTGCGCCGAGTTGTACTGCCCCGAGCCGTTGCAGGAGGTGCTGCTGCTTATGCTGCAGGTGCCCTACTGGCTGAGGGGGATGTAGCCTAGTGGTTAGAGCATTGGACTCACGACTTAAAGGTCGGGGGTTTGATTCCTGACTCCACTAGTACAATTTGTGTCCTTTAGCAAGACACTTAACTCTGCATTGCTTCAGTTCACCCAGCTGTTAAATGGGTACCAGCATCAGCTGGGGTAATTGAAAGTGGGTATGGCGTCCCCCTAGTCCATGGACTGAACAGCTGTACGCAGTCTTCCTGACTATGGATCAACCAAAACCTTTGCACTAATGCAGTTTGTCAATGCTAGTAACAAGCTACCCTTTGGACAATTTAAAAAAATTGTAAATGGCAATTTAACAAGGACTATTGGAATATGCATTGCAAATGACCTGACTATTTGAGAGCAAAATTAAAAGAAGGCAATCATTGAGAAACTAAAAAATATTAAGCAAAATAGACAATAGGCCTAAGGTAAAAATACATAAATTTATTAAAATTTGGACAACAAATTTCTTATTATTGTTTTCATTGAAAAATATATATAGTCAAACAAAAACATAAGGATACAAGTAAGTGATAGAGTAATAAACTCTATATATTGCATTTAGACTATCTTATTTAAGTTATTAGATTTAAGATATACAAAATTGGTGACCCATTAAAACATGAATATGGTGGAAGATATAGAACCTATTTTTAATATTGCTTTGGATATTCTTTAAAAAAGAAAATGATTTGAATATTATTACATAAATTATTTGTTAATTCGATTAACAAATTTTATCAATTTCTGGTGAGACGATAATAGTCAATAGATTGTTTGTTTTAGGACTTGCTAATGTTGAACCTAATATTACAAGTAAAAGGTCTAGTGGGTAACAGGTCAAGTTGATGACAAGATTTTTTGGTTACAGTCATTTGGTAAACTATCAAAAATTGGGGTACCAGTCAATTCGGCGATCGACAAGTTAATTATAAAATTTAATAAAAAAGGCCCTTTCAAAAACTCTGCTTGCTAATGATAAAATTAACAAATTAAACAAATTTATAGGCTATTACTATTTTGCTTAGATTGTGCGGAAGTGTGTGCAGAATAAAAATAAAAAGTCACACGTTATTTGGTAATTCTTTGACTGACTACATGAACATTTATACGACAGAAAATTTATACTGCGACTCGGTAATATACGGTCCTTTTAAGCATATCTAATATTGGAATGAATATAATTTATTATTCGTGCATGTATTTGATAATAAGACTAGCGACTTTGTACTAACCTCGATTGTGCACTAACTGTATTTGAAGATCAGGCAGTGAATGGTGCACAGTTTAGTGAATTGTGCGTTGAGCAACGCAAACCGCTTTGTACGTTGCGAGTTCGCAAAGAGCACGACGCGCTTCTGTGTGATGAATGCGATCAATGGGTCCATCTAGAATGTCTTCTTAGTAAGCAACTTTCGAGTTTTTATAGCAAAACTGTAATTTAGATGTTCTGATGTCTAAAACTTGGAGTCCACATACATTATATTCCATATCATATATGTAAATCTCTAACCTTTGTATACTCACTTTTTCCTCACTTCTTCATCATTCCTCTTCACTAGCCGAACATGCCATATCAAAGGAAAAATACAGTGAACTTCAGGAACAATAGGAATTTCTCAGTGGTCCTGCCCTGGTTGCCAGACCGCTGACATTCCCGCTGATATTCCTTAAGGATCTTGTATTATTATTGCAACTGTAGTATTCACCCGTTCTTCCACTCCGCCCCGTTGTTGGAGAAGAGAACTGAGGGGAGTTTCCAAACCGGTCGAAGTTAGCTACGGGCTAAACGGACGGTTGGCACGAGGGCTAGGCCTACATCCACCCCTCCTGCAGCACAGGCGTATGAAAGGTACTCCGAGACAGTAAAAGTACATCGGAGGCCGCCACCACCCCTTGCGACTCGGTACGCCAAAAGCCAGCCTAACGAGACACGGGTCCCGCCCGATGGTTCCGGGATCTTTGTACTAGCAGGGGATCGAAACATAGCCGAATCAGGGACTCTGCTAAGGGCACTAATTGGAGATCTGCACTACAACACCAGAGGACTTGTTAACAGGGAATCCTTTGTGGCTGTGGCTTAATCGGTGGATCGGGGTGAGTCTACTAAGAGTAGTATAAGTCGAACATGGGCTCTGTAGGTTTCCAAACTCTCAGTGCGGGAGGATAGCTATGTCTAGGGGATGCACCGCTTCTAGTCAGACTGATGCAGGCAGACACTACACACTCAATACACACGCGGACCCGGCAGGGCTGAACCGTCAGCCTTCAATTCCCTAACTTCCCCATGCTTCACCGCGCTTGGGAGGATTCAGCACGCCATGAGTCGCTCAAATGAGGAACAGAGACAAAATGGTATTTATGATGTCAGAAGGCAATGCTAAAGAATAAAGATAAATTACACATTCACTATTGACAACTACACCTAAGCTGGACTCTCACTAGCAATAAATAACAGTGCAAAAATAGGCCCTGGGCACAGTATGATAAGCAATAAAACAGAATGGATACAGGCTCACCGGTGGCTGCACGAAGAGAGAGAGAGAGCTCGGCTTTGGAGTCAGTTGTAGAGCTGGTACGGTCCCTAGATGGACAGGCGTTGAGGTTCGCGTTGCCGGTACTGTCCCCGGATGGAGCTGAAGATGCAGAAGCTGAACTGGTACGGTCCCCAGATGGACAGGCGTTGAGGTGCGCGGTGCCGGTACGGTCCCCGGATGGACGAAAGACGACGCTGCTGCTGCCGGTACGGTCCCCGGACGGACAATGAAGACGCTGCCGGTACGGTCCCCGAACGGACAAGGGAGCTCTTGACTCAACAGCTCGAAAGCTGGAGGCTCCACAGAAGAGCGAAGACGCTAAGCGTTCTGAGGATTTTGGGAGCAAAATCCCTCAGTTTAAATAGTGCTCAAATTGGGGATGCGATCCTCCTCCAAGGCCGTTGCCATGACTCTCTCTCCTCGATTGGCCACCGGTGTCCTGACGTCACAGGGGAAGGGATTTTGGGGGCTGAAAAATGAGTAAAAATGAGGATTTGGCGAGGGAGCGTGTATTCAGGGAGACAAGTGACGCAACAGAGGAGTCTGGTAGACAAGGGTCTGGAGGAATGGGGCTTGCGCAATCAGGAATACATTAAGTGAGTTAGATTAGGAAAACATAATTAGGTGATAATTACAGGGAACAATAGTGGCGGAGAGAAGGTATAGCAGAAATCAATAGCGGGAGAAAACCAAGAAAAGTTGAGTATGTTATTACGCAACTGAGAACAATAGCGGGGAAAAACCGAGATAATTGGGGTAGAGTGTTGCGCAAGGGAGAACAATAGATGCAAAAAGGGCTGGGTGTCAAGAAATGAAGGAATGGAGAGAGGAGGCTGGGAGTAGAGTGGGGTCCTGAGCACGAGTCAGGCGCGTGATGAGGGGAGAAGACTCTTCGAGAGCGCGCGGGAATTACAATAGAATCGTTCTAAAGCGCATACTTACAGTATAAGGGGGAAGAAACAGAATATTAAGAGACTATTAAGGGAAAAACAGTTAAAAACAGCAGTAGGTTAGGGGTAGACTGCGCATTAGGTAATTAGGGAAATTATTAGAGGAAAAAGGCTATTATTAACATTAAGAGCGCAAAGTTAAGGAACAGAAGGGGAAAAGACGGGAAAAGAAGTACAGACAGGTTGAGAAGGAGATGAGCGGGTCAGAGCGAGAGAGGGAGACAGAGACGGTCACTAGAGACTGCGAGAGTGGATGCCAGAAAGATGAGAGCGCCAGGGAATTGGAGGTCGAAGCTCCCACTCGACGTGGCCGCCCCCACTCTCCGGCTACTGCATCCCAATCCAGGCGGCGCTGACGGATCGAAAAATATCCCGCCCGGACCGTGGATACATCACAACGAACAGTTTAGCGTATTGGCCGGGTGCCTCCAACGTACAAAACAAACTCTACGACGCTGAAACTAAAATAGTAGGCTTAACCCTTAAACTTTAAACTCAAATCAGACTCCGGTTGCAAGAAAAAACTAACACTGTTTGAAAGAGACACCAAACGAGGTTTCAGTGAACAGAAAAATTAAGCTGAAATTGTGCAGAGGGAGCCTAAACAGCACGGGGCGAAAAACGAGAAGAAACGCACACTGGAGAAGAGTGCACACGCTGAAACCAAGAAGAAACAGATGAAGAACAAGGGAAACAAGCGAGAGGTCACACTGACACACGCAGGAAAGAGACACCAAAGCACCGAAAGGAACAAGGAAGAAAACACACAAGGGAACAAGCACTTTTACTCTCTCTCCCTCCCTTTCACTCTCACCCTCTCTCATTTACTCTCCCTCCCTCCCTCTCACTCTCACCCCCTTTTTTATTCACTCTCACCCACTCTCATTCTCTCTCACCTTCTCTCTCTCACTCACTCTCTCTTCCCCCATTCACTCTCACCTTTTCCCCATTCACTCCCTTTCTCATTTACTCTCACCTTCTCTCTTTCACTCTCACCTTCTCTCATTCAATCTAACCCCCTCTTATTCACTCTCACCCACTCTCACCTTCTCTCTTTCACTCTCACCTCCTCCCATTCACTCTAACCCTCTCTTATTCACTCTCACCCACCTTCATTCACTCTCACCTTCTGTCTTTCTCTCTCACTCTCTCTCATTCACTCTCACCTTCTCTCATTCACTCTCACCCACTCTCTTTCACTCTCACCCCCTCTCATTCACTCTCTCTTCCCCTCTTTCTTTAATTTAAGTGCATGCAAACAATTAAGAGAGTCCTCGCAGTAAGAGACCGACTTGATTTAGGCCTGGCGTCTAACGAGATACCGAGGGCCACGGAGGCACAACTCACAGTAAGCGGGCCGGGGGCCTAGAAGGTCAGACGATATATTTGATCATAAACACTAGTGGCTGAAAAGAAGCGATCGATAGTAGGAGCAGGGTAAAAACCCCCAGAGTACATGGGCAGACAAAGCAGAGACGAAAAAATGGTGGGGCCTGGGGTACAGCCGCGGAGAGTAGCAGGGGCAGGGGGAAAGAGGGGGGTGCAGCGATAAAGAAAAGAGAGACACACAAATCGCGTAACCAAAGTCGCTACACCCCCTTTCACTCTCACCCTTTCTGATTCACTCTCACCCTCTCTCTCTCACTCTCACTCTCATTCACTGTCACCTTCTCTCTTTCACTCTCACCCACTCTCATTCACTCTTGTAATCCTTCGCTTTGTTGTAGCTTCTTCTTTATTCTTTTATGTTCGTGGGTCTAGCAGATTTATCTCTCTTCGAAGTATAAGCAAAGGACTACAGGGGTATGCACGGAGCAAAGAAGGGCGTCGAATAACTCCTTCAAAGCTAATTGCTTATGGCTTTAATAGATTATTTAGCCACTTAAAAGGTTGGTATTTTGTGGGCTTTGGCGTAACTTTATTTATAGTATAAATTATTTAGCCCCACCCCCTTGTCGGGGTGGTTGGTTAGTAACGCAGAGGCAGATGGCGTGATATTTTGAGCGGGAGCGCAGTCCCAGAATAATAACTTTTACATTGCCCCAGTAGGTTGCTAGGCTCCTCTCTACACCACGCAGGGTGAGAAGTTCGGAGCCTGACTTTTAACACTGGTTGCGTTAGATGCAGACCTAGGGGTTAGAGTTATCTTTCATTCGCCGTTCAAATGGTCAGTCTCACTCGGATCAGAATCAGTTTTCCGGCCGTCCTGTTGCCATGAAGGAGGAGCGCGCTGAGGTTGTTGAGCTAAGGCAATTCCGTGGCCATCTCGAGGATCAGCCGACTAAGTCTCCCAGGGCCTCCGTCTGGATCGTTTGTCAACTGTCAAATTGCCTTTTTGCCTCGGGCGGCTCCATTGTCCGGCTCGGCCTAGGTCTACTTTTCTGCAATGCAAAGTCTCTTGGGTGGGGTGGAGAACGATTTAATTTAAGATAGCGCTATTATTCTTTCCGCTGTTTTCCAGTCTGGCTGGTGCACTTAACTTCGCCTATCTGCGTGCCTTTCTAAATGTAAACTTTACGCCAACTTCAGTTTCTTTAGTCCTCGTGTACCTAAGTTGCCCAAACTATTTTATCTACAGTTATTGAATTATCTATCAATATTCTATTCCTTATAACTCTCACCCTCTCTAATTCACTCTCACCCTCTCTCATTCACTCTCATCCTCTCTCATTCACTCACCCTCTCTCTTTCACTCTCACCCTCTCTCATTCACTCTCACCCTCTCTCACTTGCTCTCACCCCTTCCCCATTCACTCTCGCCCTCTTTCTTCCACCCTTACTCCCTCCCACCCCTCTCATTCACTCTCATCCGCTCTCTACCACTCCCACCCGCCCCTTTTACTTTCAGTCCTTTTTTCACTTTCAATCTATCTCTTTCATTCTAACACTCTCTCACCCACTCTCAAGCTCTCTTATTCACTTCCACCCTCTCTCATTCACTATCATCTTCTCTCTCTTACACTCACTCTCACTCTCTCCCTCACTCACCCACGTACGCCCTCAACAACGACGACAATGACAACGACCGGACTGAAATCAAATGCCCAACCGACCGCCGAAAACGCCTGTACAGCTTCTGCTCACCTAAAAACTGACTGATTTATGAACTGAATAAGTAACTAGTTTTTAAACCAAACTACGAGCTATTTGCGCTTTCTGTACATAATTCTATTATATGCCTGCTCTAACTTGACTTTTATCCCCTCCCAAACTTTATCCCTCTCCTTCTACTAATTCCTTAATAAAACGAATTCGCCCTGCCTCGACCCCGCCCCTGCTCCTTAACAAACAAACAGACCTTACCATGACTCCGGCTCTCTTGCTTAAGTACCTAACTAATAAACAAACCGACCTCGACTCCGGCCTTGCTGCTAATACCCAACGTGCCAAACTCGCCCTACCTTCGCCTTCCTACTAACTCCTTAACAAACAAAAGTACACTGCTACGACTCCGGCTCTCCTGCTAAGTCCCTAACTAAAAAACATGCCGGGCCTCGACTCAACGTGCCAATCTCTGCCTCTCTCTCTCCCAAATCCGAAATTGTATTGTAACCAAACTCTCCCCTCATTGGCTCCTGTACTCCAATGCGCGCTCATCATTGGCTCCTTCATTTAACCAGTGTAATTTTATTAACATATATATACAATATACTCGCACCACCAGAAATTCTTTACATTTCAAAGCTCCTGAAGAAGGCAATCTGCCGAAAGCGCTCGAGCAAATAATCCTCCCTTGCATAGCCGACTTTTAGTCAGTTTTTTTCTCTTCGACCGTAACTACCTTGGCCCAACCCCAAACCAAGCATTTCTGATAAAAGCTAGAATGCATAAAAATTTCTTTTACATTTTTCTCTATAAAATTCTTGAACAGCTTTAGCATTAAGCACTATACAATGAGCGACAAACTAGTCATAGACGACATAATCCTTTTTGACCCGGAAGAAAGTATGAATTTAAGCAGAATGACTACACCGACAAAGTAAGTACTACAAAAAACTGCAAAATGCAGTTTCTAACTATATGTTTGTCTCCTAAAATACAGCTACCTATTTTTCGATGCAAAAATATAGTCTTTCTTTGAAGCAGCATTGAATAAACGTTAAATTTTGTAGAAAATTATCCCTCGATTATTTAGTCGATTATCTCTGTTCCATGGGCCTTGAGCTAGGGTCGGGAATATATACGAGGAATATGTACTTCAGTTATATAGACATTAATAACCCTGCTATTGGCGTTCACTCATGAAAAATGAAGCCATAGACAATTCACATTACCTGTTCAAATGCGCGAGATCCCTTAAGAGCGTGTGTGACTTGATCCTGATTGCCGGAGACAATGCGGAGCAGACGGTGACGTCACGTGACGTAGTCATCGAGCTCAGGGAGCCCGAAGCCGGAACTCAGCGGCGGCATTTCACAGTGTCTGTGACGCACAGAGCCTACGATCCGTTGCAGTACGTGCTGTTCTTGCCATACGGGCAGGACGGGTAGCACCCCGAGCTGAAGATGGCAAACGGCGGCAGACTGACGCCCCGAAAGTACTACGCCAGCGAGATCATGGTGCGACCTGGCCAGTTCAATGCGCTTCACCATGGCCGGCGCCTGTTCCAGCAGTATCTGACGGACATGTGTGCTAAAATTGAAGGAGAACGACTTTCGTATCTTCGCAACCACCAGGATGAAATTCGCAGCGAGACTTACAGCGGTCTGCGAGACGCCCTGTTTGCCACAGATGGAGTGAGCAGAGCTACTGACCCGAAAACGATTGGAAAGCGAGTTTTCCTGTCTTCCAGTTTTGTTGGCGGGCCTCGCTACATGATGGAGCGACTTCAAGATGCGATGGCTTATGTGCACAAGTTCGGCAAGCCGGACCTCTTTGTGACGGCCACCTGCAACCCAAAGTGGAAGGAAATCAGTGACGAGCTGCTGCCAGGACAGAGGCCTGAGGATCGGCCTGCCATTGTCACTCGCGTGTTCGAGCTCAAGAAGAAGGCCCTGATCGAGAGGCTGAAGCAGCAATTTGGACAGGTAGCTGCGCATGTCTGCTCCCTGGAGTACCAGAAGCGCGGATAGTGGAATATTTGTGAATAACTTTTGCTTGAATTGCTTAAAAATTTGTTGCGTAAATGATTGCTGTTAAATGAATAAAAATGATTTTTTTATTATGTCCTTGATCGATTGCTTTGTATATTATTTCGTCACAAATTTATACTGTGTAAAATTATTACGTACGTAGTTGAGATGAACAAATTATTTGTAATGGTAATGATAATAGAATCGCGTGCGTAATTATCCCTCACCTAAGCATAAAACTAATCCTATGCACAACAAAGGGCTGCCGCACGTCCATATTTTGCTTTGGATGGCCAGCGGTAACCGAGTGACGCCTGACCGCTATGACGAGATTGTTTGCGCGGAAATACCGGATCCTCGCACTCAGCCGGTGCTGCATTAACTGGTGAAGAGCCACATGATTCACGGTCCATGCGGTACTGTGAACCCGAGGTGTCCGTGCATGGAGAACAACGTCTGCACAAAGGGCTTTCCGAAGGAGTTCCTTCCGGCGACTCTGGTCAATGACCTGGGCTATCCTTTCTATCGAAGGCGATCCCCAGAAATGGGAGGATTCGAAGTGGAGAAGCAGTTTAAGGGCCGGAGCATTCGGATGGACAACCGGTTCGTTGTTCCGTACAATCCCAGCCTGCTGCTAGAGTTTGCCTGCCACCTGAATGTGGAAATTTGTGCGACCGTCAAATTCGTGAAGTACATGATAAAGTACTTGCTGAAGAGTGGCGATATGGCCACGTTTCAAGTGAAGCAAGGAGACCAGTCGGCTCAGGCACCGTCCAGTGATGGAGCTGAGCAACCGCCAGTCGTTAAGGCACGAGATGAGATCGCTGATTATCTGTCTGCACGGTATATCGGCCCAATGGAAGCAGTGAATACCATTTTGGGCTTTGAGGTGAGTTTTGCTTAATAATTTAATTAATGCTTTGCTTTGATCTGTTGAATGAGTATTGGAAACTAATATTCAAAGTCTGTTTACCCGCTAATATTTGAATGTACATTATTTGTAAACTCAATAAATGATTGAGCTGCATATTTTGTAAATTTTAATTTATAGTACCAAAATGATCCACTTGATGATCTTATCATGTTTTCAACTGTAATATGCAAGTCGAAAATTTACATCATTTTGTACAGGTGCACAACAGATTCCCAGCCGTAATTCGCCTGTGCGTGCATAAGCAAAATGAGCAGCTTGTATACTTTAATGAAGCGAATGCCAACGCCAGGGCAAGGGCGCCAAAGGACTCGACACTCACTGCATTTTTTAAGCTGTGTCGCTCCGACGAGTTCGCCCGAGGCCTGTTGTACACTGAGGTGCTGTCATATTTTGTCTGGCACCAGAGCGCTAAGCAATGGCGCCGCGCAAAGCGAGGCACGGTAGTCGAAGGACATCCCGATGTGAGGAAGAACACCAACATCTCGCGGATGTACACGGTCTCGCCGAGAGCAGGCGAGCTGTTCTTCATGCGCCTCCTGATACTGCATGTCAGGGGGCCTACCAGCTATGAGGCCTTGCGTACAGTGGACGGAGTGCTGCACGTGGATTTCAAGGCCGCCTGCATGGCTCTCGATCTGCTGCAGCGAGACGACCACTGGCACAGGTGCTTGGCAGAGGCTGTCCAGTTACGAATGCCCAGAGCTGTAAGGCACCTGCTGGCTGTCATCCTCATCTGGGGCGATCCGCAGGACGGCGAGAATCTTTGGATTAGCTTCGCAGAAGATCTGTGCGAGGACTTGCGGTACCGTCACTCGGATCTGAGCGCCGAGGAAGTGACGGACGTGGCGCTGCATGAGCTGCAGACCATGCTGACAGCCATGGGAGGCCACAGCCTGCCAGATTATGGACTGCCTGCAGCTTCTGCGACCCCACAGGTTGGACCAATGCAGTTCGACACTGTCGAGCAGGCTGAGATCATGGAAATGCAAGTTCTGCGGCTGACTGAGGAGCAGCGGGCTGTCTACGATTGCATCACTGCTGGCGTGTCGGCTGGCTGCGGTGGCCTGCTTTTCATTGATGCGCCTGCCGGAACCGGTAAAATTTTTCTGCTTGAAGTGCTGCTGGCGTTTGTGCGAAGCCGAGGCGAAGTGGCAATCGCTGTTGCTGCCTCCGGAATCGCTGCAACTCTGCTGCCAGGCGGCCAGACGGCACATTCAGCGTGAGTTATTTGTTGATGGACTCTGTCGATTGAAATAATCGTGTATTTTTATGCAAGATATGAGACATAAAACCTTTATTTCACGTGTTAATTTGCGAGAAAAGGAGGCATTTGATGTTAGTAATAGTGTCTATTATTATATTTTTTGATAAAAATAGTTCATAAAAAGCATTAAAATTTGCTGTGCAGATTCAAGATTCCGGTTCGGCTGGTGCGCACAGACAAGGATGTCTGCAGTGTTGGTGCCCAGTCTAGACAGGCTGTCATGTTTAGGAGCGCGCAGCTCATCGTTTGGGACGAGATCTCCATGACGAACAGGAAGGATCTCGAGACCGTTGCCCGGACCCTGCGGGACATCCGGAAGCTGGACTCTCCGTTCGGAGGCATCTGTGCTTGCCGGGGACTTCCGCCAGCTTCTTCCTGTTGTGAAGAATGGTACCAGGGCCAACAACGTCGAGGCCTGTGTCAGCAGGTCAAGTCTGTGGAAATTTTTCCGGCGGCACAGACTAACAGTCAATCTCCGTTTGCTAACTGGGCCTGATGCTTTATTATCGCAACGCTACTCGCATTTGCTTATGCAGGTGAGTATTTTGACTATTGCGTGATTGAGTATAATAAAAAATGGTAAATGGCGATGTGTAAGCATTAAATTTGCTTTTAATATCATATATTAAATAAGCTTTTTTCGTTTTTTAACAATGCCTAAATTGTTCTGCCTTTTTCTAGATCGGTTCTGGTTGCCTTCAGGAGGATCTTGACGGCAACATCACGCTTCCCGCTGAGATTCTGCTGCCACCCCAAGCAACTATGAAGGACTTGATCAAGTTCGTGTACCCGTCCTTCGACGAGTCAGAGAATAGAGACGGCTATTTCGGAAGCAGAGCCATTCTAGCGCCGTACAACGAGGCAGTCGACAGCATTAACGACGAGTGTCTGGCTATGTTTCCGGGCGCAGAACGCGAGTACATGTCAATTGACAGCGTAGCTGACGATGATGCAGCAACCCACTTTCCTCCTGAGCTGCTTAATCGTCTGGATGCTCCGAATCTGCCTAAGCATGTGCTGAAGTTCAAGGTCGGGATGCCTGTTGTTCTTCTGCGGAACATCAACCCTCCGCGTTTATGCAACGGAACCCGCCTGATCATAGTGGCACTGGGCGATAACGTGCTGCGCTGCAAGGTGGCTGCAGGCCAGTTTCTAGGCGACGAGGTTCTGCTGCCCAGAATCCCGCTGCAGCCAAAAAAACGTGGACCTGCCAGTGTGCTTTAAGCGGTTGCAGTTTCCAGTGAGGCCGAGCTTTTGCTTGACCATTCACAAGGCTTAGGGCCAGTCTCTGGAGACCGTTGGTGTCGATCTGTCGCAAGGCTGCTTTGCGCATGGTCAGCTCTATACCGCGCTATCCCGAGCGAGAGACGCTTCTAATGTACGAGTCCTGATCACTGAGAACAAGACGAGGAACCCGAAGGTTTTGTCCAGCCAGTAAATTCGATTGTTGATCAGTGATGTAAGTTTCTGACTCTTAGCAGTTTTGCAGTTCTGATTTTTAACAGTGGCATTTCATTTGGAGAAATTAGAATAAGGTAGACAAACCCCTGATAACGTATAAAATCTTTTAATAGGGTACGAAATTAAATATTAAATAGGGATAAAATATTAACTACTTTACTATTAAGGAAATAAGAAAGCAAGCTGCAAAAAATCCAGGAGTCACACTTGAAAATCAAATTTTTTACTCCACCGTGCACAAACTTTCACAGTTCGTCGGTGACCTGCATCCGAAGCCTGCGCCGCCTGCAGAGTCATAATTCATGCTAATTTTGCAAGAAGATGAGCGGTCCGGGATGTCAGTGGCGTCAGCTGACAACGCCTCATTCGATCCGCATACCGATGGTGCCTGTAGCTCAATAAATTACGGCGAACCAAAGCAATCATAATATCAAGATAAGCTTTTATTTGCTTTTGACGTTTATTGACGATTTTTTTACGCATGCAGCAAATGTAGGCGCGGCCCAGTTTAAGACAGACGTGAAAGCTACACTTTGCTAACAGGATTTGTATTTGAGGTGCAAGAATTTGCCATTTTGAGTGTATCTACTAGGCATGTATAGCGTTAAAGTGGACTTGTGCCGGTAACTAGCCCTGTCAAAGTAGCGCAGCGTTAGTATTTAAAATACTTCCTTCCCAACCGCATGGTCCTCCCAAGCACTTATGCTTTTATGCACGCGCACCGTAGACAAAATAGCATGATTTAGGGACTCCCATATCCCGGCTGCAGGAATAAATTTGTGGAAAACTAAAGTAGCGTACGTGTGGCTCACTTTGGGAAAGTACCTGCACCTCAGATACATTTGCTATTAGCTGCAATGCAACGAGCAACTAGGCCGTAGGGCGCATCTTAAACGGGGAGCAAAGTATTTAGTCTGCAAATCTGTTGGGTGGGATTGTCCAGTTATGCAAGTGAATAGTTGATTAAATATCCACTGTTTTGAAAATCCAAGATTTTTTCGTCCTTATGATCTTTAACAACTGAAACAGGGCAATTTATTGTCAGGCCTCACCCCATCAGTACCAATACAGTTTTAAGCTCCCTAAGGAGAGCGTCTTAGTCTTTGAGTGCGTCAAATGGCCCGTTTGTTCGTTGCATTGCTAATTAAATGAGTGCAAAGACTGACACGAATGTTTCGTTGCCTGACTACTCTTTCTTTGTTAAGAAGTATTGCGCTTTTAGTAAATTCGTCTC
The DNA here is from genome assembly GCA_950096795.1 of Macrostomum cliftonense. Classification (NCBI taxonomy): domain Eukaryota; kingdom Metazoa; phylum Platyhelminthes; family Macrostomidae; genus Macrostomum; species Macrostomum cliftonense. The sequence continues at coordinate 112,028 of CATNEM010000294.1, read as the reverse complement.
ATGAGGCATGATGGACTACTCTTTTTTAAGAAGAATTGCCCTTTTAGCGGAATTCGTATTCCATGAGGCATGATTCTTGACTACTCTTTTTAAAGAAGGATTGCCGTGTCAGTGGAATTCGTCTCCCATGAGGCAGGGTTCGGTTAGACAGTTTTCGTCTCGTGCCTTTGATAGCTAATGTTTAACCATGTTTGATTGACTACTGCGCGTTGAAGTAGCTTCCGCAAAAATTTGGCAGCTGGAATTTTATAGCCTTTGAATCAAATGCAGCTTAAATTTATTTGTGCTCTTAAAGCTGCAGGTATGAGTTGCCGGGGGATAATTCCTTTATTATATTCGGAGTTTGATTTTTGTACGACGATGATGACATTACGAATGAATGCTGAAGAAAAAACCAGCTTCTTTGAGTAATCGCTGAGTCGAATGCAATAATAAATTGCTTTTTAAATTATATAGTTAAATAATTATGTCATTTTATAACTCAATAATATTTTGCTATTTTTTGCTATATTTTTAGAAATATTTTTATGATTCAAATATTAGGTATTTTAAGTATTTAAATTTCTTAATATCACATTACTGTAAGTTTAAATTTCTAAAACCCACAACCCGTGCATTTCCTGCCCTCCTACAAAGTTTTGCGTCACGTTCCAGCGATCACTATGGTTATTAACATATATTATAATACCAGCGGCGGCAGCAGCGGCGATGGCGGCGGCGGCGGCGGCGGCAGCTGCGGCGGCGGCGGCGGCGGCAGCGGCGGCGGGGGCGGCGGCGGCGGCGGTTACCGCGGACGGCGGCAAAGTAAGCTCTGTTTGCTTTCGCCTACCCCTAGAACTGATTATTCCTTTACATGTTCCTTTGTATTGTTCAATTGAACCCCTCCGCACAATTGCGACCTTCTCCACAGTAATATGCTTCTACTGTGGCCGCGCGGGCCACAAAATGGCGACATGCCGCGTCCGACGCCGGCATAAGGCGGCTGCAGCGGAGGCGGCGGCTGCAGCGGAGGCGGCGGCGGCGAATATTTGGATAAAATAGTTAGCAGTTCGGATTTTCGGATCGACAAAGATCAGTCCGCTCCTCGGTCGGCTGCTGGCCGCTCCGGACGGCGCCACGGAGCGCTCGGTTGTGACCGATGGCCTCGCCTAGCGTCGCTGCCCGCCATTGTCGCCAACTCGACGTCAATCGAAAGCGGCGCCGGCGGCCGGTGGCGGAAGCCCAGTAAGTTGCGCTGAGTCAGATGGCTCACCAAGATGAAGTTTTTGTAGGTCGTGCAGCTACACAGCGCTTATCGGGTGTCACTGATATTGTTGGCTGTTTTAATCGTTTGACATTAAAACTCTGTCTCCGGGGGGATTTCTTATCTGCTCAGGTAGTTTTTTAACCCGAAGAATTTTCTTCTCTGGGGACTATTTGGTGTATATATAGGGGAAGTTTCTATTTGATTGGGGGAATTCCGACTGCTCGAAAGGGAATTTCTAACTGCTGGCGGGGTTTTCTACTTTACTGGTGGGGGGGAGTTTTTTGACTGCTCTCAAAAAAGTTTCTAGCCGTTCCGAAAAAGTTTTCTAGCTGCTTGGGAGATTTTCAGTATATTTTCTAAATACACGGAAGGATTATATGCTTCTCGGGAGACTTAAATTTTGCTGCAGAGATTTTCTAGCAGCTTAGGATGATTTCTTTTGAGTACATGAGTGATTTAAAATGTCTGTCTGCGCCCCCCTGGGGGCACAGAAGAGCTTTTACCTTCTTTTCGAAGAGATTTACCTTACTTTTCTAAACGCTATAATATCAAAGGCTTTAAGATTGATTTGAATAATAAAAATGAATACAGCACTTTTTGAAAAAACTAGCTTTTAGAATATTTAGATGGTTTCGGCCTAGGTGAGGCGAGCGATGTCCCCTCAGTCCACCGTTGGACTGTCAATGGATCGTCATTACTCACCGGCGAAATGTTTATTAAGCGCCTCAAGATCCCCTGGAACGTCTGGCCCACTGCAGCCAGACCCGCGAGGGGCAGGTGTCAAGGGCCTCTTCGCGGTGCCGGCTGTAGGCAAATTGAAGGCCTTGGCCATATACTCTAGCAGTGCGAGCGCACGTGGGATAAGCGGGGTGACGGACACGATAGAATAGTTGATCTGTTGGCTTAAGAGTTCGAAGAGAGAGGCTGAAGCATCAAGAAGAAAAGCTACTCTACTCCGCAAGGGAACCATGGGTAGGGTCTCCAGTGAGATTTTGAAATATCAGAAATTAGTACATTGAATGAATACAATGTGTAGAGGAAGTCATTGTGAATCTAAAATGGCCTCACTTATTGAAATCGGTTGAGTAATAAAAAAAGTTATGATAGATTTCAAGGCGATGATCGCATTTCATTCCTACTGCAACTGGTGTTCCAGTTGGAATTCCTACAGGACTTCTTTGCTGTTTGGAGTCTCACAAAACAGCTTGTCTTTCCAACGAAACCTTTATTGCTGTCTCTACTTGCTGCAAAACTCTTGCTGGGCTGAGTTAATTTTTGCTATCAAATCACATCGCAAAATATATCCAACTTGGCAAGTTTCAAAGTGATCCGATTGAGCCGTATTTTAGAAGGGTTCAGCAATTTCATGGACGCACCTATCACATATCTGTGTGACATAGTCTATGGCTAAGCCCTCTACCCTTGCTTGCAGTTGCGTTACCTAAACCAGATGGAAAGGAAATACTTCTTGTAGCAACGTTGGTTATTCGGAAATAAAAGCCATATATGAAACACGGAAGGCTATCCGCTTGAACAGCATTACTGAAACATGTCAATGGCGTCGCGACTAGGTGATCTGGACCTGACATCAGCTGATAAGGCCAAATCATGGCTCGTAGCCTTCAATGCACTATCGCGAGCAAAAGGCTGGAAGGATGACTCTAATCACAAGCAGATCACCGATAATTTTTTGGCATGCTGTGGGCTAACCGCCCTGGACAAAATAATCTCCATGAGTGCTCCTACAGACGTGACAACGCTCACCTTTGCGGAAATTTCAACCCGTATAAGCAACTACCTCGAGCCGACCAAGCGCATTCTGATTGCTGAGAGAACAAAGTTTTTCTCCATCCGCCAGCAGCAGGATGAGTCCGCCACTGACTTCGTCTCAAGAATTCACAAAGCAATTCAATACTGCGAGTTTTCGAAGCTCAAGACCTGCGTTGATCCTGAAGAAGAGATGGTCCGTCTTGCGTTTGTTAGCGGCTTACATGATAGAGCAGTTCAGCAGAAAGTTCTGGATGCGATGCATATAAAGGACTTATCAACATCTGAGATCATCGATGACATTCGAAGCTTAGATCAGGTTCGCAACTTTGTGGAATCGAATTCTACGTCCATTGCACAATCATCACTGCCAGCAGCAACTGCTATCAATGCTGCGCAGCTGAAGCCACAAACAAAGTTGCGTTCCGCTGAAGGCGCCTGCTGCAAGTTCTGTGGGTCCCGCCATCAGCGCGGAAAATGTCCAGCCTATGGCAAACAGTGTCTCTCCTGTGGGAGAAAAAACCACTTCTCTTCTGTCTGTCGGTCTATTAAGAAGGAGTTACACCAAGCAGAGGAGTCTACCGAACCTGGTTGCGCAGAACATGAGACAGTCATGCACTTGACTGTTACGGATGCAATAAACTCTATTGATGCTCGAACGAGCGCTATTAAAATTAACGAAAAGCCAGTGGTCATGCAGATTGACACTGGAGCTTCAGTTTCGGTTATTTCGAGTAGGATCTGGAAGCAGCTGGAGTCTCCTGTGCTCACCAAATGTACTACACGCCTAGAGGCCTACGACGGTCACGCCATGCGCTCTCTAGGAAAGCTTGAAGCAGTAGTCGAAATCGATGGCAAGCTTCATCCGGCATCTATCGTGGTGGTTGAATCAGGAAAGTCTTACGGCCTTCTCGGCAGAGATTTGCTGTCGTCTCAGGAACTATTTAGTGCAACTATCCAGTCCCACACTTATCTTCCCACGATCAAAGGCGTCAAGGCGCACATGGAGCTGGTCGAACATTCCACGCCGCAATTCTGCAAGGCCCGTCCGGTACCTGTTGCCATGGAATCAAAGGTCAACGCCGAGCTGGATCGTCTCGAAGCACTGGGAGTGATTGAGCCGCTAAGAGGTCCCGCTGAGAATGCATCACCAGTTGTTTGGGTAATGAAGAAAGATGGATCTCTACGGATGTGTGCTGATTATAAGGTTCACGTCAACAGCAAAATCAAGTCGGAGTCGCATCCGATCCCGAACACTGAATTCCTTTTCTCAAAGCTGAAAAATGCAAAAAAATTCGCTAAAATTGATTTAACCTCGGCCTACTGGCAGATCGAATTGGATGAAGCGGCGCAGAATCTTTCCGTCATCAACACCTCTCGAGGATTGTATCGTGTTAACAGATTGCAAATGGGAATGAAGAACGCTTCGTTCATCTTTCAACGAACTATGGAGAGCATCTTGTCTGATTTAAAAGGTCTGCTGATCTATCAGGACGACGTGCTCGTTTATGCAGAGAACGAAGATGCCCTTAAAAACGCCTCAATGCCGTTAAGACCCGCCTGGCCGAGAAGCGAGTGACGATCAACGAAAAGAAGTCCATTGACCTCTGCGATGAGGTAACTTTTCTGGGATACAAGATCTCAGCTGCAGGGATTGAGCCTGATGCACGCCTGGTCGAGAAGATTCGACAGGTGGCCCCTCCTCGAAACAAAAAAGAAGTAGAACAATTTGTGGGCTTGGTGAACTTCTTTGGTCGTCTCATCCCAAACTTTTCGGCGAAGATTCAGGTAATAAACAACCTGAGGAAAGAGTCCACAAAGTTTGAATGGACAGCAGAGTGCCAGCATGCATTTGAAGCGTTGAAGCACGAAATATCATCTCGACCGATTGTACAGCCGTACAGTCTAGAGAGGGAGGTGACCCTGACTACGGATGCATCCCAAGGAGCAATCGCTGCTGTAGTAACCCAAGAAGGTAGCCCAGTAATTTTCATCTCTCGCTCTCTTTCGCCCGCCGAAAAGAATTATTCAAACATCGAAAGAGAAGCACTAGCCATTGTATGGGCCGCTCGAAGGCTGAAACATTACCTGATGGGTCGCCACTTTCGGATTCAAACAGACCATCAACCACTGATAAGCTTGTTCGGCGCCAACAAAGCACTCCCCACTGACTCTTCCACAAGAATCGCACGTTGGGCGCTGAGCGTAATGCAGTTTGACTACCAAATCGAGTACCTACCTGGACATCTCATCAAGCACGCTGACGCACTGTCTCGACTCCGCTTTAACAATGCAAGTAATGATGCTGATCCGCCAGCCGTGTCAAAAGTGATTAACTCCATCTGTTTTGCAGCGCCACTTCTCGACCACAGACAGTTACAGAGGGAACTGGAATTGGACGCTCTTGGCCAACGAATTATTCAGCGTGTGCAGTCTGGACGTTGGTCGCACTGCACGGCCGCAGAGCTTGCATTCAAACGGAGAGCCCAGGAATTTACCATTGAAAACGGCCTACTCTACGCGGGTCGGCGCGCATACATTCCTCCTCGACTTCGACGCGCCGCATTCGACGCAGCGCATGAAACCCATGCTGGATCGGCGGCAACGCATGCTCTGCTGGAGATCTCATGCTGGTGGCCAAACATGCGCCGGGATGTTGAGCATTTTGTCGCGCAGTGCCCGGCCTGCAACGTCATCCGACCTAGGCCCGCCGCCCACGTGGACCAATGGCCTCCAGCCTCGGAACCCTTCCAACGCATACATATCGACTGGGCGTACGTAAGAAGCGCAGGCAATGTTTTAGTCGTTGTGGATGCCTTTTCCAATTGGATAGAAGCCTTTCCGTTGAAAGATCGCTCCGTCGATGGGGTCATCTTCAGTCTGCGCACAGTCTTTTCTCGCTTTGGAGTGCCGCAGGTGGTCGTCTCAGACAACGCGCCAGAATTCACAGCTGCAAAACTCGTCGGTTGGCTCCAGGCAAATGGTGCTAGCAAGTTAGAATCGCCGCCATATCATCCGAGGTCCAACGGAGTCGCGGAACGCGCAGTCCAGACCGTAAAGCATGGTCTACAGGCTTGGACGCAACAGCTCACACATGGATTTCGCGTCATTTTTACTGAAGCTGCTGTTCCATCACCGAAACTCCGCAAACTACAACAAGGGCAGATCACCGGCCGAGATGGTGTTTGGAAGAAAGCTCCGCATGCCCATATTTTCGACGTTTAATCAAGGCGAGAACATAATCTATCATCCAAACGCCAACGCCCCTCCACAGCAAGCGAAATTTCTCATGACAGTCGGTCCAAACACATCCTGGATTCTGCACGAAGACTGACTTTGCCTTGTGAGCAACACCCAGATTTCGATGTCTGGCTCTGGCCAATCAAGAGGCCAATCGAGCGCCCTGGCACGAACTCACGGGGCAACTGCTGCAGACTTGCCCTCGACCAGCGAGTCAGAGTCAGAGGACCGGGATGACAGACAGCCCGAAGAGATCCAAGCCGGAGCAGGCGAGCCCCATGGGAACAGGCGACGCGGAGAGTGGCTGCGCCGCCCACCTGACCGCTACTCTCCATGATTGACTGACAAGGCCTCTAGTTTGACACGATAGAAAAACCGAACTTAACAGTCCAATGCTGATTTCCCCTTGTTTATTATTCGCGCACCTATCCCGCCCCACGTGTTATTTAATCGTTCCTTAACTACGTGTACCGGTTTTTTAAGCCTCTGTAAAAGGGGGCATGACATAGTCTATGGCTAAGCCCTCTACCCTTGCTTGCAGTTGCGTTACCTAAACCAGATGGAAAGGAAATACTTCTTGTAGCAACGTTGGTTATTCGGAAATAAAAGCCATATATGAAACACGGAAGGCTATCCGCTTGAACAGCATTACTGAAACATGTCACTGTGCAACAGATTCTGGAAGCTGAAAAGAAGATCAAGATAACATATTGGCAACGTTTTGCGCTTTTCGACTTCGGGAACTGTCAGCCATCGCTCAACCAGACTCCGAACCAGAAGCGCAGGACAAAGAAGCACCAGGTTGTGTAATCGAAATCCTAAACTTTAACTATGATGCTATCGATTCAGGCAGTTAGAATCTTTGCGCCTATTTAGGAGGCTACGTCGCAAATTCGATTAGGAATATGCAATGTCAAGACTGCCATGATTTCCTGCAATCCTCATGTACTCGTACACTGGCTCTAGATTCAGAACTTGTGGAAGAACTAATCTCTGACTGCACAGATTTGATTGTTCTGCGCGATCGAGGAGGTTTGCGAACCCCGTCGGACTTTGCTTATGCTTTGCGTGTATGTATCTAATGTCATTAAAAAATTCATATCCGATAACATTACCTAATGAAAAAGCATTTTTTCACTTCATTTGTTCAGCATATAATGTTTTAAAGGTTTTAAAGGCTTTTATATGTATAAGTGTAATGTGCAAGGACTTATAATTAAAACTATTGATAAACAGAATTCTTTTTAGAAGTTAACCTTAGCGAAGCTAAGATGTCCCCCTAGCGAAGCGGCAGTCCCTGGCCTGCCGCGTCGTGACGCCGCTGATGACTACGAGCCTAACTGTAAGCTACTCCTCGCTCGCAGCTTCTGAATACGATGGCTTAGAGTTAACAGTGTTGAAAAACAATGTTGTCGAAGTGGATCATAAGCAGGCAGCTCTTGAAAGTGCGACTTATTTAGCAGCTAGACAGCCGTGGTGATTCAGCTTTGACTTGCATTGCCTTTATGATTAATTAGCTATAAAATTACTGAATTCAAATCAATACCCCTGCAGATATTGAATAGAACTTCATGTATTTGCCGGCATCGCAGTGAGCTCAGTTGCTAATCAGTGCTTTTTGGAGACAAATTATCTAGTTTTGTCGTCAATCAGAACATTTAAGGAAGTGTGACATATGGGCCCAATTCCATTAAAGGCCCGGAAAACTCAGAACATCTAAACTTGCGCTGAGACGCACTTCAGGGGGGGTGTTTCACAAGCAATGTTTGATCTTAGCGTCCAACTTAGGCCCAAGGTTAGGATGTAGGTGTTTCACAAAGCAAAAAATCAATCTTGGCTGGCATCCAAGTTAGGTGCGACTAAAATAAAGAAACGATCGAACTTAAGAGTGAAGTTTTTCACGAATGAAAAGAGTCTGTGGTATAAACCCCAAACGTCAGTCACAACTTTAGGACACATAAGGAGGTATCCCAAGTCGAGCTTATTGATTTTATATACGTCCGTGATCATGATTACGATCTTGACGCTGGTTGGTTCCTGCATCCCGATGCTTGGCTCGCAGGATTGGGTTTTCTCTTGCCAGCTCGAGCAGCACTTTGATCTCTCGTTGTGTGAAATTAGGCCGTCTTTTGCTGTCGTCAGCTATTTCATATCAATATCAAGCAAGAAGCAAGTGAAGTCCTAAGCGAATTATATAGCTAATGTATAGCATAGGCGATTCAGACCGACTTTATATCGCGATTTGTCTATGGCCGATCCAATCAAACACCCATTCTAAATTTATCGGTAGATTTGTGCTGAGATCGAGATTAAAAGTCCCCTAAGTACATGTGAAACGCGTTTATGACTCAGTCTCAAGTTTGAGCTTAACTTGAAACTTAGTGGTCAGCCCTAAGACGCAGTTAGTGAAACACCCCCAGGCCCACGAAGGTAGCTGGAGACCTTTCTCAGACGACTGTCAGCTTAATGTTAAAATCAGCATCATAAAAGACTTTCAGATCAGAATCTTTCCTATTAGCTTAATTATTAGACCACTTGCAACTTGGTGGGACGTGGCGCAACAGCAAACCCGATACAATCACTGCTTGCTGACAGTCACGCTTATGGTTCGAAAATAAGATTCAATTTGGTAGCCGTGAGCTGTGAGTATGTGACAATGTCGCGGTGGAGAGGCGTTTCTACACGCATTTTCAGTGATCCAGCCATCTTAATTTGGATTCAATCAAGAATACAAAACATGTTCTGTTCGATCAGTTCGTTCTTGTTGTTTCTATCTAACATAATTTTTCTTGGTATCCCTATTAAATTAAAAAAATAATAATAAAAATAAAGACTACGCAGGCTACAGGCAACGAATGGCCTCTGCAAAATTTTGTATACCGAATACCGATAAAAGAAAAACCTATATAAGAGGTGACATTGAATTGACTAAGCTACAACTACGATTGTCTACAGTCTTAGTGTTATACATTTTTACAAAACTTATAAGTTTAAATCTAGACTAAATAAATAAATTTTGGATTGACTCTTCGGGATGATGCTATCAGTTTATAGTTAGTTAGAGCGATAGAGTATTGTAGCTTACCAGACTGTGGAATTCTCCTGCCTAGCAAGTTGCAGATCGCACACAGGACAGCTAAAATAGAAGGCGGGCACACTTTTTAAAGCTTATTTACACAGCAAAAAAATAAAGTCAAGCACACGAATGTACATTTGATTCTCGGACCATTCATGTGACAAACACGTCCAATGTACTTAAAATTAAATTTACTCATTTAATGGCAGTGTGAATGAGCCTAATCGATTCTCAAATCAGTTTTAAGCCTTAAGCCTTAGACTATCAAACCCCCCTCTTATTTGTAGAGTAAGGCCCTCCTTGTCTCATCAGTTTCCTTCCCTACGCCTGCCTGCAGTGTAGACAAACAGTACAAACTTATCTTCGCTCTCTCCTCTCCTCCCCCAGCCCAAGCTGGGACGAGCTAATTTTCTTTCTAGCCACAAACAAGAATCGATAGCCAATCGGGTCAGAGAGAAGAGGGGGCGCAACGCGCCAAGGTACACCAGTTTTAAATGGTTTTAGCGTCTGATTGCCTGTGACTTTTAACTTTTATTGTGTTTTCGTATAGGCAATAGAGACCCATATATTATTTTTATTGAGTTTTAGTCGATGTGAAATTTAGGCACTGTGACTTGTGCAGGACGCTGCATATGAAATTTTGTGTGTTATTTAGTTTAGGCGTTGTGAATATTGCGATAGCTTCCTCATACTTCCTTCTCAGTTCTTACTTCTTACTTCTTACTTTTCCTCACATTATTAAGAGCATTAGTATTGTTATTATTATTATAGTCATCATTATCATTATAATTTATTAGTCAGTCAGTCGGCATTCAGCAACTGAGTGAGAAAATAGAAGCTCGTATTTAAAGTCGAGTATTATTTCCTCTCCATTACTCAATCTATCAAATACATACATCAAATACACCAAATAGAGGGGTGAGAAGAAGGGAAGGGAGGGAGTGTCGGAACAAAAAATAAATTATCGAGGATAGGCCAGGAACAGCAGAAGTGAGTGAAGAGGATAGATGAGAGAGCCTGACGCTCAGTGAATGCGAGCGGCCAACCAGCAGTTAAAATTTTTTATGAATACACTTTTTGTAATCAAATTCCTGAGCCGGAATTTCAAAAGTTTGCAATTTTACAATTCCGCGATCTGAACTCCTACCATGTTAAAAACCTGAACTGAACGAAATGCTCCTCATTTTAAAACAGCAAAGATAGACAAATTATGAAACAATTTATCATTACACATAAGCTAAGACAAACATTTGACACAAAATTTCTCTTTTCTCTCTTCTGCCTCCTCTTGGATTTTCTCTGCTGTTTTCTATCTCCTCTATTCTCCCTTCTTCTCCAGTCTTCTCACTTTTTTCTCTTTCTATGAAAACAAACGCAGATTTGTTTCAAAACTGCAGTCAGCCCCTAATAATCCTAATGCAGCTCATTACTGCGAGCTCCTTGGTTCTGAAGTTTACTCGTGTTTATTCGCCAGCAACCAGGGACTAATTGAAGTAGTCGCTGCCTGCAATTGGAGCCAATAGACATGCTTTTATCTGTCTCTTAGTGCTAAAGGATTGTGTACTTAAATTCTGGGATCCCAGAAATCGTCCTGCGAATCCATTAGGCAAAAGAAAATAAGATTTCCGAGAAGATTCGAACTTCGAACTTGTAAAAATTGACTCCTTGCAGACTCAGTGGTGCATTCGCAAATATTGACGGAAAATTTACGAGCAAAAAAAAGTAAAATGTATCATTTTTTCATTAGGCGCAAAAAGTGGACCAATTTCTTAATGTTTAAGCCCGTCTTGACTCGCGAACGTTTGAAGCTGCTATTTTTCACGCTTGTCAACGCCTTTGACAGGCACAACATTATTATCTTAATCGAAACGATCTTTGAACAAATACATGTAATACGCATCTTCGGCTGTCGGTTAGTTGCAACTTGGCCTTTTCTCGATAAGCTTTAGCAAGTCCAAAACTTAAATTTGATTACGAAGAGGAACATGTATGGGAGCAACCTTGGGAATGACCCGACCGCTTCCACTGGCAACACACACACATGTACAGTAAGTCGCTATTGGTTGATAGTAATTGTCACGTGATAGCTATTTTGTCCAACAGTGACTTAGTTGCCCATTTAGAGGAGTGAACCTGAAGATTTCGAGAGAGAAATATAAGATTCAAGAAACCGACTCTGCAGTTGACAGATTTATTGATTATAGTATTTCTGGTAGCAGCCTACTAAAAGAATTCAGAAAGACAGTTTTTAAGCGCAACAACGCCTAGGACTATGAGTGCGCGTACGAAAGGAAAGACATTAAACGCCCAAATTTGCGTGGAAGATAATGTAAATTTTGAAGACAATTAATTGTATTTTCGCTTCAGACATTGAGCCTCTTCATTTCGTCGGTTCTGGTTCTAGAACCAGAACCATTTTGCAAAGTATAACTTTTTAGCGGCGAATAGGCTGCGATTTTAGATTCAGTTTATTTGTTTTCTAAAACTAAAATTTACTTACAGTTAATGTAAATTTATACAATAGATTTAAGATTTCGGAGAATGAAAAAATAGTGTGATTTTTTGTTAAACTGTTAAATTTCTTGTAAAGTTCTGGTTCTGGAATTGCTTCGTGAAGAGGCTCATTAAATAGCCGCTGGAACAACTGTTACTACATGGCATTCAGTGCAACTTCGCTATGAACCGCTCAGCTACTAATAAAATACCCTTCCACCTGAACTGAGTAACCCGCTAAACGAAGGCTCCTAATCATTGATTGAAGAAGTTGTTAAAGTTGATTTTGTCATTTCGCGGAAATTATGTCGATTTAAACGTTGAATTTTAAAACCGAGATTTCCTAAATCCCGGGGCAATGCTGTGACGATTAACGTGTAGCGGTAGCACTTTCAAAATAGGTTTAAATGATGATAACACTGGCGATTAATTATGATGCGATTTAGTTCGGGAACTTGTATTTTACGAGTTATTATTTGAGTAGCAGATCATTATTATAATAATTTAAACTATGAATAATTTGCTGAAGACGCGCTAAGCACTGCACGCTGCGTTCGCTTACAAATATACGCCTGCTCAATGGCTTAAATTAATTAATATTAAATTCCCTTAATTTACTAGACTTAGAAACTCTTAAACCAAACAACTAATTCTCGGGGCTAACAGTAAATTCTTAACACGCTACGAACTGTGCTCTAAAGAAAACTCCAGACACGTTGTAAGAAAAATAAATAGCAAAATAAACGCTTTTGAACAGCCGCACTGAAAAGTTGGTAACGAGAAAAACAAAGCGAAATAAGTAAATGCTTAAAAATTATAAACTTACGAAAAATAAACACAATAATTAAATTACGCAGAAAATTAAATGCCAATTATTGCTAGTAAATACTTGGGATCAATATCAAAAACGTCTCAATGCTGATTCGGGTCGCCCTCACAGGCGTAAAATAACAGTGAAATGAGCCCAATATTTTTTACGTGTAAGGGTTCAAAGAAATTTTTACAAAAAATTATTATCTAAGTAGTCTAAATGTAATTATTTATACTTGGTTCGTTGTTCAATTGCTTCTTTTAGTTTTACTATGTAAGCTAGGCTAGGGGGTAGGCCTACCTAAAAATTAATTGGCAGTGGTAAAAATGTACTGATTAAGTATTTAATAATGAGTTAGTATGAAAGAATTCTTAATGCAAATGGCCATGGCATAATTGTTTCAATTGTAAAAAATAGTGAAGCAAAGGACTACAGCCTAATAGCCTGATTCGCTAATAGCCTGGACTCTATTTTAAGAAAACCTCCACTATTAGGCCTAGGGCTCTGCTTCAATGACATTTTTAATTCCATGAATCTTTGAAAGTGAAGTCCAGACTCCAGTTGGCAAGACCTAAAATCTATCCAAAGGCATATTATCCTCATTTATTGTCATTTGGCATCTACCAGGATGGAATTCTTGCATTTGGCACGCAAAACAGAAAAATGTGACTTTTAAATAATGCGCAAAATAATTTCATTTGTCGCAATCCATACTCAGGAAAGTGGCACAGCTATGTGCTTACTAGGGGCAAAAGTTGGAAGGACCAAAAAAAGGTCCTGCAGACAATTTTGCCCTGTAAACCTTTGTGTGTGCCACCCTTGTGCGCCTAAATGCACAAAGACCCTTCGTATTATACGCATTTTTGAACTTTTGTCACATTATCGCATTTTTCTACTAAAATGCAAAAAACGCGTTGTGATTTTTCTGCAAGAATTCTATCCTGGGGCATCTATAGTATAGTCAAGAAGGTAGCCTCTGAGGGGGAAAATTCTTATGTACACAAAGGGTCTCGGCACACATTGGCACACAAGTGTGGCACACTCAAAGGGTCTTGGTGCACATTAATGCACAAGTACAGCATATACAAAGGGTCTAGGCACACAAGTGTGACATACACAAAGGATAAGGATCTTGGCACATATTGACACAATATGGCACATATAAGGGGTATTAATACATTTAATGGTTAAAGGGTACTTTTCTGTGTAGGGCCAGGGTTAGGGGCATATATGTGTAATAGGAGAATATATAGCAAGTAGCCTAGGAAGATATAGGCAAGAAGTGGCTTGCAGGAACTTTTTTTGGTCCTTTGAACTTTTGCCCAGCGCATAGACAATGCACAGATGGCACATTGATAGTGCACAGATTGTCCCCCAAAATTTATTCTGGTGCACACTGTGTCACCTTCCTGACTATGGTTGTCATAGAAGTTTTTGTTATTCATGTCCATGAGTCAATGCAAGATCATAGGCCTAGTGCCAGGAATATTAAATTCAAATATATATGCCAAACTTTTGGAATTACCTAGCCATTTATTTTAGTTTTTACACATGTGTAACTAACTACACATGTGTAACTATGTGTCACTATAATTAGGCAAAATGGTTATCATATAATAGCCACACCAATTTCAACTTATAATTCTATGTAGCTATTAGAAATGGCTAGAAAATTTCAAGGTTTGCATTGCACCTATACAAGTTAGGTCTATCCAAGGGTGCCTAATTATAGTACTTTCTAAGTTTCTAGACAATATGGATATTATTAGCTAGTCTTAAAATGGTAGGGCTATATTGGCTATTACAATTATCACTTAGCTTTTTTACTTTTTATAGCAATTTCATCAAATATTATCATTAATAATTTAATATATGATATATATAAGTGGAAAATACTGCTAATAAAAAGAATAATCTATAAATTATAATACTTAAAAGTTCTATTCCTAAAATTTATTATATTATTAGGTCTATCCATTATATATAGTAGAAGAATACTTTCAAAACTTTGGCATGCAAGTTAGCTTCTAATCTTTCTATTGTTCCTATTATGTAGTGCATAGTTTTTAACCATTTTTTCTGATGCACATCATGTGATATTGATCTAACTATGGATTAAATATCTCATATAAATAGGTCTATACATAATTTATTGAGGAAAAATTAAAAGTGATACTAAACCACTAGGTTTAGAAAAGAAAAGATAAAAAAGTTAAGAAAGCTTAAAAACAACAATTTAGCATTGGGCCAAACATTTATTTTATCTCAAGGGCCAAGTACTCGTAGACCAAGAACATGGCAATCAATCTATCAATCAGCAGGGGGGCCGGGGGGCAATGGTTAACCAGCAACCCCCAGACCAGCGAACTGGGCAGCAGTGGTCTATACTGCCCATTGCGCCTACCCCTGAGCCAAACAATGCCCTCTAGCCAGGCGGGGGAGGGTGGATACCGAAGAAACGACAGTTCACATGCCCCAGCCACACTGCACAAACACCGGAACAGCACACAAGCCAAACTGGCGGCGGACTAATATGCGGGACGAAGGTAGGGGACCGAAGTACACCTTTTAGCCACAAGATATTTCACTCTGCTGCGCGCAGCAATGGCCTCCAGGCGTGCAAATGGAATTCCAGCATGCACGCCAGTCGGTGTACAAACCGCCCCCCCCACCCACCTGCAAGGCCACCCGACCAGCACACTCACAATCAGGTAGGGGTTAAGCTTTTATTTCAAGCTTTTAAAGCACATTTAATGGTGCTACTCCACAAGCCACTACTGCCCGATCTCCAACCAAACCCCGAAATTAATCGTGGCTTGGAGGGAGCGGACCAGCGACTGTTGGAGTGCGAGCCAGAGGCACTAGCCACTGACCCACTTACCCCCCCTAAGAACATGGCAAAGTTACTTTAAAATTATAAAGTAACTTTAGATTAGGTTTAGAGAGAAAAAGGAGATAAGAAGAGTGAAAAGAAGATGCAAAGAGAGAATAAAAAGGAGGTAGACAAAGGGAAGAGAGAGAGCAAAAAAGAGAGAAGATAAAAGAGGGAGAGCAAAGCGCAAGTGAATAGACAGTGAATATTTAGCTAATACCACTTCTTATATTAGCATCTAGAAAGTAACTAGTTACATTTTATGTTAATTAATTGTATTACTCATTTTTAAAACTCATTTTCAGACCATGTCTGCTGTTAACTTTGATCAGAATGAAGCAAATGAAGATACAATTGATAATAAAAGTACAAAGTACTTGACTGCTAAGTACAGTAGGCAGGCTATTTCTTGTATAAAGCAGCGAATGGCTATAGAATAATTTATTTACAATCAACTGGTCCTGCTTCAAGGCTGTCAGGTAGGCTCATTGAAAATTGAATTTTGTTTTGAGTGAGGATTTTAATGTAATGCATGCTTAAGTTACTTTGAAGGTGAAGTTACTTCAACTCACTATGAACTGTTACTGATCCTATGTTTCCCCTGTTTTAAAAGACTGTCTATCGTTAAAATCCTGTCTAAAATTTGTCAAACTCTGCAAATCCTCAGCATGAAGATAGCCAAACAGAACCGGACATAGATATAGACGGGCTGCTCCATCTGGCCACTGAATCAGAGCGCAGGCGGGCATTAGCTGTGAGTGTTTTTTCTTTGCCTGATTAACAATTTTTATAAGTAAGCAGAAAAGTGCGTCATGCTACTTGCAAATGGTAAATAAGTAGTGTGTTTTTTTTCTAAATACGGTGTCATTGTTTTTTTTCAGGAAACTCTAAAGAGTGCGAGCGCCCCACCCGAGCAAGTGGAGAATTTTATTGACGAGTTGCGGCTTAAATTGAAGACTCTAACCTGACTCTGAGGGGCTAAGTCAGTCAGTTACATTTCTTTACCTATTAAAGTATTTAACAATCGTTTAAAAAAATTAAAACTATGCGCCGTGCTTTTGACCTTTCGTATTTGTTGAATGCAATGTTTTTTTATGATTTTATCATTTGTTTAGCTTTCCTCTCAGGATTATAATCCAGGTGTTTATCTGTCCCTTGCTTGTTGTATTATTTGCCGATGCTTTTGCGCGTTTTATTGCTGGTCGTAGGGAGCGGATTGGAGTGTTAGGGAGTGAATAAGAGAGGTAGGGAGTATATAGGAGAGGCAGGCAGTAGATAGGAGAGGCAGGGAGTAGATAGGAGAGGCGGGGAGTAGATAGGAGAGGTAGGGAGTAGATAGGAGAGGCAGGGAGTAGATAGGAGATGTAGGGAGTAAAATAAGTGCAGTGTGCTGTTGTTTTGCTTATGTTTTCCTTTCTTTTCACGTACTTATTTGCTATTTCTGAAGGCTTTTATTTCAAGTTTATTGTAAAGTTTTTATCCTTTATGATAGTCGATAATTTTACTCGCGATTTTCAGCTTTTTATTATTTGTCAAATGTGCCTTACCCAGTGGTTTTAAATTTCGTTACTTTGCCGTTATTTTAAATAAAATTTTTATTAAAAAATGTTTGCTTGCTACAATTTATATTGTAGCCTTTGCCGCATGAAAATCTGGCCCTAAACGTTTATTCAATTAAAATAGCGGATATTTCGGATTTGTTATTGTTTTAGCTAGTTTAAAATACATATTGTTTAACCGCTGGCTGTCACTTTATTAAAAGACAACAAACAGATTTAGACAAATCCTATCGTTAGATTCGAGCATAGTGGATTAGTATTAAGTACGATGGAGGGCTAGATGGATCGATTGGTAGAGGAATAGATTGGCATAGACAGGTACATGTATAGATAAACAGTTATAAAAAACAATATATTAATATTAATATGCAGATAGATACATAGTTGCATGTCTATCTTCTGTATAATATTCTAGACACATTGACTGAAAGATAAATAAATTGATAGAGACACTGATATGTAGATACAGAAATCCGTAAAAATAAATTTATGAATGAAATCAGTTACGAGGTATTATTAAGTATAGATAGATAGATCAATAGATAAATTAATATATTGATAGATAGATAGATAGATAGATATATAGATAGATAGACAGACAGACAGATAGATAGATAGATAGATAGTTAGATAGATAGATAGACAGATAGATAGATAGATAGACAGATAGATAGATAGATAGATAGATAGATAAATAGATAGATAGATAGATAGATAGATAGACAGACAGATAGATAGATAGACAGATAGATAGATAGATAGATAGATAGATAGACAGATAGATAGATAGACAGACAGACAGACAGACAGATAGATAGATAGACAGATAGATAGATAGATAGATAGATAGATAGATAGACAGACAGATAGATAGATAGATAAATAGATAGATAGATAGATAAATATACGAGATAGCCGGCAGATACGAGGCAGAACCACAGAGTGCGACCGTGTCAACTGGTCATCGGCGCCGTTCATTATTCATTCTCTCAGCGTGGGTCATTCATAATCAGTCTGTCTGCATGCTGCGCAGTCAAGAATATTTTTTTGATTTATAATAGAAGAGGCTCTTAGAGGAGGGGGTCCGCGGGTCAGCGGGTTTGCCAGCCCGTTCCCGTAATTGTTGCTGAGAGCGATGCGCTTCCGATTGTTGAACTGCTCCGAACGCTGTTAGTTGGGGTCTGGCGGGCAAGGCAACACTCTGTTGTCTAATAAATCATGTCGGGACGCCCCGTGATCGTTTGTTCGGTCGTTTGTTAAAGCTGGCGCGAGGCCCCATGCGGCTGCCACCTCGGAACAGAATGCCAAAGTTGGCGTCTCGGAATCTGCGTGTAACCTTGTGCCTCATCGCTTTGATGTCGCAACGGCATTCGGCTAATTCTTCACGGTTTTCTTCAAGAGGGGCTTAGTTCTGGGCAGCTGCGTGCATGTGTTTGCATTACGCAAGAGTTGTTTTTTAGGGCGATTCTAGCGTGCTTTGATTGTGAGGGCGATTCTCACCTACATTAGTTTGTAGGGCGATTCTTACCTGCATTAGTTTGTAGGGCGATTCTCACGTGCTTTGATTGTGAGGGCGATTCTCACGTGCTTTGATTGTGAGGGCGATTCTTGCGTGCTTCGATTGTGAGGGCGATTCTCACGTGCTTGGATTGTGAGGGCGATTCTCACGTGCTTCGATTGTGAGGGCGATTCTCACGTTCTTCGATTGTGAGGGCGATTCTCACGTTCTTCGATTATGAGGGCGATTCTCACGTTCTTCGATTGTGAGGGCGATTCCCACGTGCTTAGATCTTTAAAGCGATTTTTGTGTGCTCTCTAGCAGCCATGCTTGTCTAATCATGTTTATTTTGGTAGGAATTGAAGCCATAGCAAACATGTGTTGTTATTTTTAGAGCGATTTTCGGGCTTTAACTGGAATAAGATACGTTATAGAAGTGTGCGCGTGGTGCATTTCAAGACCCATAGATCATTATTGACCATAAAAGCGATTCGCTACCCAATTTAGCTGTTGTAAATCAATCGCCGCTGCTTTGTGGCGGCTTCTGCACGGGTTGTGTTTTGTTGCCGCGCCAGCCCGTCTGGGGTGGCTCGTAAAACTCATTTGTGTTTTTTGTGTCTTCTGTTGCTGTGATCAAGGAGTGTTAAATCTAGTAGCTGGAAAAGTTGTTTAAATGAAATTCTGGACATTTATAGCGATAATTTCCTTAATGAGCATTCAAAAATGATTGTAAATTATTCAAAATAAGATTTTTCGAAACACCAGGCATGTGATTTGCAATATCGGCTTTTAAGGAGCCTATACCACAAAATTCTTTTCAGCAAATTATTGAATTCTTACGGGTTAGATTATGGGGTACTTGATGAGAATTAAGGATGATTCTCGTGGGTGAGATGCTGTGATGCTTAATGAGAATCAGCAATAATTGCTGAAGCAAAAGGTGCTCAAGCAGAAAGTGCTGAATCAAGGGGTGCTGAAGCAATAGGTGCTGAAGCAAAGGGGTTCTGAAGCAAGGAGTTCTGAAGCAAGGGAAGCAAGAGGTTTTGAAGCAGGGGGTGCTGAAGCAATAGGTGCTAAAGCCAGTGGTGCTAAAGCAAGAGGTGCTGAAAATACTCGTATAAGTGCTAAAGCAAGAGGTGCTGAAGCAAGGGGTGCTGAAGCAAGGAATGCTGAAGCAAGTGGTGCTGAAGCAAGAGGTGCTGAAGCAAGGGGTGCTGAAGCAAGGGGTGCTGAAGCAAGTGGTGCTGAAGCAAGGGGTGCTGAAGCAAGGGGTGCTGAAGGAAGGGGTGCTGAAGGAAGGGATGCTGAAGCAAGTGTTGCTGAAGCAAGGGATGCTGAATCAAGGGATGCTGAATCAAGGGGTGCTGAATCAAGGGATGCTGAAGCAAGGAATGCTGAAGCAAGGGGTGCTGAAGCAAGGGGTGCTGAAGCAAGGGGTGCTGTCAAAAATGGCGTTCGCAAACAACAAAACGGTTGAAAGAAGGGCCGCTCAAACACGATGATGGCCCACCCAGAAGACTTTCTGTGGCACCTTTTGTGGCATTTTTACCGCCACCGCCCATACAGGGCATCCCACAATAGGGAAGCTTTATTCTGCGCAAGTTTTGCTTCCCAATCCGGGTGATCATTTATCTAAGGAGCTCCATGTCTCAAGGGCTGACTGACTGATTTATGTTCGACAGCCGTGAATTGCACAAAGCTGCCTGGCCCGCTTGATTGCTGGCGCGGTCAGGTAAAAAGAAAAAATTCTGACACACCGGCACAAGATGAATAATTAGGCTGAACAGTATCTTTCTCTTTGCTATGCCGCTTTATATCGTGTGCACCCCGATGCGAAAACTGACCCTTATTTAAGAACTTCCCCATGGAACACCGCGCATATTGTGTCTGGAGTGGAAAGTTCATCAATGATCTACCCAGACTGATTTTGCTAAAATCTCGTCCTAATTTTGTGTAAAAATTGTTTTACTTTATTCAGTCGGTCAATTTAAAGCTGAGTGCACTAAGTTTCCTCTCGAGATAAAGATTTAGACATGACACAGCCGCAGCTCAAACTGGTACCCGATCTCAACTGGGTGGACTGAAGCCATGCTACAACTACTTTGCAGGAGTTCCTCTCCAGAATCTATCCTTGACTGCACTCATTGACTGCACTCCTTGACTGCACGAATCAAATAGCTTAATGCGCTGACTTCGACAAGGCAGGCAAGCAAATACACACTCTGCTATCAAGTTCTTTACTGCGCTTCCCGAAGAAGCCGAAATAAATCAAACAGAAATCGGGCAAATGTTTTTATTACGTTCTGCATGAAAGGCCGCAATAGCTGGTGCTATACAATGGCGGCGCATGGCAACAAGCCAGGCTTATTTAACTGCATGCTCGCTGAGAAGAGCAAGGAAGAATTTGTGTCTTTTAGTCAGCTTGCGTTTTATTGTGCCCACTTGGTGTCATAAATTTTTTTCGTTTTCCTGGAATTGCAGCACAACTGGCGGTGTTTTCAGTTCGAAGCTCGTCATAAAAAATGATTAGTCAGTGAGAACTCGAAGTCCGTTGTTGATGAGAGTTAGTTGAGGGATTAATGAGAGTCATTTGAGAGATTACTGAGAGTAATTTAAGGGATTAGCAAGAGTCAGATCAGGGATTATTGAGAGTCAGTTGAGGGATTATTAAGAGTCATTTGAGGGATTAGCGAGAGTCAGTTGAGGGATTATTGAGAGTCAGTTGAGGGATTATTGAGAGTCAGTTGAGGGATTATTGAGAGTCAGTTGAGGGATTAATGAGAGTCAGTTGAGGGATTATTAAGAGTCAGTTGAGGGATTATAGAGAGTCATTTGAGGGATTATTGAGAGTCATTTGAGGGATTAGCGAGAGTTAGTTGAGGGATTAATGAGAGTCAGTTGAGGGATTAGCGAGAGTCAGATGAGGGATTAGCGAGAGTCAGTTGAGGGATTAATGAGAGTCAGTTGAGGGATTAGCGAGAGTCAGATCAGGGATTATTGAGAGTCATTTGAGGGATTAGCGAGAGTCAGATGAGGGATTAGCGAGAGTCAGTTGGGGGATTATTGAGAGTCATTTGAGGGATTATTTAGAGTCAGTTAAGAGTCGTGAGAGTCAGATAAGGATATTTCAATTGGATCATTGCTAACCTCTGAGACAACTAAAAAAACAAAAGCAGACCAAAAAAGCATCAAATTTTATCGATTCACAGTCAAAACCTATTCACAAAACGGATCCGCCTAATTAATTTGGCGCATTTATATTTGAATTTTATTGAAATAAAACAAAACACAAATTTGTGGCATCAACGGAAACAATCAAGGCTGCGTGGCTGAGGCTAAATATGACCGAGTTAAGAGTTTAGCGAAGACACATGCAAAGCAGGGCGCAGAGAGGCACTATGAACACGCTTTGGACTCGAAGCAGAAGCGACAGGGAACCAGTGAAATTTGCTTCAATATTGCCGAAAATTTCCACCGAAAAGAAAAGAATCAATTTTCAGAATCAAGAAAATGTTTTGATTGCTTTTCAGCTAGTGCGGCAAGTGCGACGCGGTTTGATTTCTCCTGGCGTTAAGGCAAACAGAATTCCGAAAAATTTTAAATTTGACTTGTCCGCCACCACGCCGGATTTGCTCCGCCAAAGAAATACTCGAAGAAGGCCAGACCGGGCTGCTGCGGCGGTGGCGCCGGCAGCGGCGGCTGCTGGCTGATCGACGACACAGCGGCGGCTCCCGCTGCTGCGCCGGGACACTTGCCCTTGCTGACGTGCAGTCGGACTTGGCCTTTGTTGGCAAACGGACGAGCACAAAACTGGCATTTGGTCTTCTTCTTTT
The DNA here is from genome assembly GCA_950096795.1 of Macrostomum cliftonense. Taxonomy (NCBI): domain Eukaryota; kingdom Metazoa; phylum Platyhelminthes; family Macrostomidae; genus Macrostomum; species Macrostomum cliftonense. The sequence continues at coordinate 89,633 of CATNEM010000294.1, read as the reverse complement.
GCGTCAATTGGTGTTGCTGCTGTTGCAACTGTTGCTGCTGCAACGCCGGTTTTTGTCGCATCAGCTGAGGCAACAACGGCGACTGTCGGACTGCTTCGTCGCGTGGCTCGAGCTGGTCATCGCCAGGCGGCACAATCACCGAGGCCGCCTCCGATGTTGACGAAGTTGACGCTGCCGATGGCGAAGCTGCCGGAGCGGCCGCTGCTGCTGCCGACACCGCCGCCGCCGAAGTCGAGCAGCTGAGCAGGGAAGCGTCGGCAAAGGCGGCCGTCCGGTCCACCAGGCGCTGCAGGCAGGACAGCGGGTTGCTGTCGCCGTTGCCAAGCGTTGCCAAGGGCTGAGTCGGGCTCGGCGCCAGGTCCGGGCAGAGGTAGGCGGGCGCGGCTGGCTTTGGCGAGTCGCTGGACTTCGCCAGCGTCAGCGGCTTCGTCCGGGGTGAGATTGCGCCGCTTGCTGACGCAGTGGCTGGCGGCGAGGCTGCTGAAGACGAGCTGGCGCCGCTGTTGATGATCTCGGCGTAGTGCTTGCTGCGCACCATGTGCAGCGTGAGCTCCGGCAGGGTCCTGTAGCTCTGCCTGCACCGAATGCAGCGCAGAATCTCTCTAGTCTGCTCCGTCTCCGAGTTGATCCACATGTCCTGGCCGCGGACCAGCTTTGGCAGCTCGCGAGCCGCTGCCCGTGGCGCTGCCGGCTCCATCACTGCGACAGCAGCCTCAGGATCCTTGACTGTCCCCGAGCAATGTCCCGCTGTCTGCATGTGCACTGTCAGGCCGATCAGGTTGGCGAAGCGCCGGCCGCAAGCGCAGCTGAAGTCGATGTGAGCCGATGGCGACGTATCAAGCGACGACGCCAGTTGCGGTGGCTGCGACAGCAGAGGCGGCGGAAGCGGCGGTGGCGGAGGCGGCGGCATCAAAGAATTCAGATAAGACGCCATGTACTGCGCGTACATCGCAGCCGCCGCCGCTGCCTGCCACTGACTGTCTGGCATTGCCGCCAACCCAGGCGGAGTCAGCTGCTGCACCGTCGGGTGCGGCGGCGCGGCCGACGTCAGCAAGACGGGTGCCGATTTTGCGGACAAGTCCAAAGGAGCGGCGCCTGACGCCGGCTCGTAGTCGGGCAGTCGAGGCCGCTTTTTCGGCGGCATGCAACTGGCTGGCTGAGGAGTCTGTCCTCGGATCATCTGGTGGGCCGAACCTGAGAGGTGAGATTTGTTTGTTTGTTGATTTGGCTCAGGGGGTAAGCTAAGACTCACTCCTGCGGAACGAAACGATTATAAATTATTGTGTTTTTCTCTATTCACAGTGAAAAGGCCAGCTCGGCCCTCTTTATGCTACGCTATCGCAAAAAATGCCGTCCTCTCTGTCGAGGCTTGATGTAATTTATTGCATTTCGGAGCTGGCTTTGAAAATTAGAGCGGCTTGACAAGCGAGCGGCAGCCTTGGATCACAGAGGGAGAGAGAGAAATGCCTTGAGCCACGCAGCTCAAAAACCCCCGCGGGCCACTCTGAACGACTTCTGAACTGTTCTGCAGTCAGTCCCCAGGCGGTCTCTTTCATCTTCTGTCCCTTCCAACCAGTCTTATCGGGCCGAGCAAACACAGACTTTTGGCGGCTAGGGCGGTTCGCTGTCAAAAAAAAATTAAAAGCTTGAGTTGCTCGTGTTTTTGTGGAGCCGAGGCGCTTGCTCGCCAATTTGTCGGGACTGCAACTGATAGTCAATGGACGAGAATTATGAGCACTCAGTCCTGCTTCCCCTGGCCCCTCCTGAGTCCTGACTCAACAATGAACAAACCGGAGCTTTGTCGCGGGGGTCATAAATCAATTGTCGCCAGGGCTGACTGTATCTGTGTCTGTCTGTATCTGTGTGCTATAATTGTGCGTGGTAAAAAAACCTTGATAGTTTACACATACTGAAATCCTGTCTTTCCCTTGGCTCTTAAAACCGGCTTCTTCTTTTTAAAAAAAAAATTTTTGCCATTTTTGCGCCACTAAACTTCAGATTAGAAAGGGTTAAAAAATCGATTATGTTGCCTGCTCTGAAGGACTCCGACTCGCCCCAACCCCAATCGAATAAGTTAATCCTCGAAATAGCTTTTCCCGTAAATCTCCCTGGCTTTGTTACTTCTCTTGGGTTTTTTGGGTAGTTTCTCTTATCCTATAAGCCATACTTATTGTTTAGATGATAGATTTAACAACTAAGCAGTGCTACTAAACTGGATCTCATCTTTCAATAAGAAACTGCATGGATGCAGCAGATGCGTGGGAAAGCTTTAGCTAAAGAGTTTGTGATTTGTGACTTTCACACGCTAAATTTGCTTGTGTACATCGATACTGTCTAAATGCTGCTTTTAGCGTTTTGTTGTTGATAATAAAATACACAAATTTTTTGCTCCAAACTTGGTGTCGTGATGTAAATTTTGGGACATCTGAAGAGTGCCAGCAGAGCAGTTTTTATGACTTCACTGGAATTTCGGTTCCCACGATAATTTATAGAGGTAAATATAAAGTATACTGTCCATTTATATTGACTCATTAAAAACAGCACACACATTGTGATAGATGCATGCAAAAACAGATGAGAAAAAATAAGCTAACAATTCCAATTAAAATCTGGTCTCTGTCTAAAAAAGGACCCGATGGACAGACACGTCTCCGACTTATTTAAGACCTTAGATCTTAGACCTTACTTAGGCTGTCTCTAACTGAGGACCTTAGGGACTGGCTGTCTCTAACTGAGGACCTTGGGGACTGGCTGTCTCTAACTGAGGACCTTAGGGACTGGCTGTCTCTAACTGAGGATATTAGGGACTGGCTGTCTCTAACTGGGGACCTTGGGGACTGGCTGTCTCTAACTGAGGACCTTAGGGACTGGCTGTCTAACTGAGGACCTTAGGGACTGGCTGTCTCTAACTGAGGATATTAGGGACTGGCTGTCTCTAACTGGGGACCTTGGGGACTGGCTGTCTCTAACTGAGGACCTTGGGGATTGGCTGTCTCTAACTGAGGACCTTAGGGACTGGCTGTCTCTAACTGAGGACCTTAGGGACTGGCTGTCTCTAACTGAGGATCTTAGGGACTGGCTGTCGCTAACTGAGGACCTTAGGGACTGGCTGTCTCTAACTGAGGATATTAGGGACTGGCTGTCTCTAACTGAGGACCTTGGGGACTGGCTGTCTTTAACTGAGGATCTTAGTGACTGGCTGTCGCTAACTGAGGACCTTAGGGACTGGCTGTCGCTAACTGGGACCTTGGGGACTGGCTGTCTCTGAGGACCTTAGGGACTGGCTGTCGCTAACTGGGACCTTGGGGACTGGCTGTCTCTGAGGACCTTAGGGACTGGCTGTCTCTAACTCTAACTAAGGACCATGGAAGGACCTTAGGGACTGGCTGTCTCTGAGGACCTTAGGGACTGGCTGTCTCTAACTCTAACTAAGGACCATGGAAGGACCTTAGGGACTGGCTGTCTCTGAGGACCTTAGGGACTGGCTGTCTCTAACTCTAACTAAGGACCATGGAAGGACCTTAAAGACTCAGCGTCTCAGTCTAAGGACTTTCGGAACAGTGTCACTAACTTTAACTAAAGGTCTAAAAGAACTGAAAACAAAATCCTTAGAACCTTAAATATCTTGTTGAATACGAAAAAACTGAACACCAACAAAACACGTAGATTGATTTTCTCTACTTACCTTGATTCTCAGAAATGAAAAGTGACCAGCAACAGCTAACAGCGCACAGCTAATATAGGACTTTAGAAAGTCAAGGTGCTTCGGTGAGAAAATTTACACCCTGCAGCTGCAGTATAAGCAATTTCTGTGGACTGAATGGCAACACAAATTTAATCTAATCTGTCCGAACTTGAAGCCGATAGCCTTATCTGCGACTGAAGTTCTAGAGTGAGAGAGAATCGGCTTGCTTTTGTGAAGTAGTTTTCGAGTGAGAGAAACGCGTACCGCGTGTCTGCGCGCGCCTTTTGAAGTTCGGCCTGCTTTACTAGATAGAGGGAGGGGGAGAGGAGGGTGAGAGAGGACTGACAGCACAGGCTACTGAATGCACCAGGCAAACGCGGGCCAATGAGGACGCCGTCAAGGCGGCAAAGATCAGTCGCTAGGGGGAGGGGTGGGGGACTGGCGTCTTCCGGCCAGCCACCCCCTCCCCCGTCTATCAGACAAATTCAAACCCTTCCTTACCTTGCGGTGCCGCGGTTTTGGAAAACACTTTGCGGTGGACCGTGTAAGGTTGGATAACAGTAGGATATCAATTACCCTGGGTGGGTTATCAATTTTTGGAGGGGTGTCTGCGGGGATGTTCGTGAGGCACCCGACCCCCGTTGATTTATGCTCCCTTAAAACTGTCTTGTCTTGGTCTTGTCACGCTCATGCAGTTGCGGGTAGAACGCAGTAAAACTGTTTTATTTTTCTCTTAACTTCCTCACGTCTGTCCTCCAAAAAGCCAACACACCGCCACCCCTGGTTGTATATTTATAACTTGTCGTAAGCGAAGGGCCTTCAAGAGCCGCCTGATTTGATAGATGACCAACCAAAACAGTCAGGCGTCATAAAAATTTTATGGAATTTACTCCGCGCACAGCAGCTGTTGCGAGGCGATAAAATACTCTCAAATGCGGGCAGGCAGGCAGTGCGCCCGCGGGGTCAAACCGGTGTGCCTCTGCACTGAGGAAAAAACACAAAGACATTTGAAGCATCATGTATGATAGATGCGCCGCAGGAACAACATTTTTATTTAAGATTTTCTCCAAGTTATGGCTCGCATCGCTAAGTAAATAAAGAGAAAATTATTGATAATCAGGATTGTCACATTGATCGGTTGTGATTTTAAACGTCGGAAGATTATTCAGAATGCCAGGTGATTGTTCAGAATGTCAGTGGGTTATTTAGAATGTCAGGAGATTATTCAAAATGTCAGGAGATTATTCAAAATTTCAGGAGGTTATTCAGAATGTCAGGTGGTTATTTAGAATGTCTGGAGGTTTTCAGAATGACAAGTGATTTTTCAGAATGTCAGAAGATTATTCAGAATGTGAGGTGATTGTTCAAAATGTCAGGAGGTTATTCAGAATGTCAGGTGGTTATTTAGAATGTCTGGAGGTTTTCAGAATGTCAGGAGATTATTCAGAATGTCGGGAGATTATTCAGAATGTGAGGAGATTATTCAGAATGTCAGGACATTATTTAGAATGTCAGGAGATTATTCAGAATGTCAGGAGGTTATCAGGATGAAAAGATCAAAACAATTTCAACAGAGAAGCAGCACCAGAGACTGAAGTAATTGCGAAATAGCTTGGCAACAATAAAATCCCACGATTGTTTATGATCGTTGCGATTAGTTTAAACAGACAACAGATTAAGTGCGGCTGCCCTCCTATTATTGATTTACGTAGGTGCAGTTTCATAAATTACTGAAACATTCTTCCCATCCTTGTATCTGTTTGATGATTAATGTAGCAAGACCAGCCCTGCTGCAGTACGACTATTATAAATTTATTCTTTGAAGAAGATTTTACACTATACTGTTTACATTATGCCGCTAAATTATAAGGGTTTGTGATTACAAAATTGTTCATGCACAAACAAACACATACACATACTATCGATCTTCATCTGTATTTATCTGCAGTTCCTCTTGTTATTAACTTGCATTCACTTAAAAATAGATTTTAGAAGTTTAGAAATATCGCTATTATTGAGGTCAGTGATCGAGTCTCGTAGTTGTACAGAGATATGCATAGAAATGCTACAGAGATTTACAAAAATATGTATATCATAAGCATCTTGCCGTCTTAAATCCTGGAGTCCATTAAGCTCCTTGTTCACGAAGGGAGAGGGTGAGAGGGAGGGAGAGGGTGAGAGGGAGGGAGAGGGTGAGAGGGAGATAGAGCGTGATAGGGAGGGAAAGCGTGAGAGGGAGGTAGAGCGCGAGGGGGAGGTAGAGCGTGAGAGGGAGGTAGAGCGTGAAAGGGAGGGAGAGCGTGAGAGGGAGGTAGAGCGCGAGGGGGAGGTAGAGCGTGAGAGGGAGGTAGAGCGTGAAAGGGAGGGAGAGCGTGAGAGGGAGGTAGAGCGTGAAAGGGAGGGAGAGCGTGAGAGGGAGGTAGAGCGCGAGGGGGAGGTAGAGCGTGAGAGGGAGGTAGAGCGTGAAAGGGAGGGAGAGCGTGAGAGGGAGGGAGAGCGTGAGAGGGAGGGAGAGCGTGAGAGGGAGGGAGAGGATGAGAGGGAGGGAGAGGGTGAGAGGGAGGGAGAAGATGAGAGGGAGGGAGAGGATGAGAGGGAGGGAGAGGGTGAGAGGGAGGGAGAGGGTGAGAGGGAGGGAGAGGGTGAGAGGGAGGGAGAAGATGAGAGGGAGGGAGAGGATGAGAGGGAGGGAGAAGATGAGAGGGAGGGAGAGGGTGAGAGGGAGGGAGAAGATGAGAGGGAGGGAGAAGATGAGAGGAAGGGAGAGGGTGAGAGGGAGGGAGAGGGTGAGAGGGAGGGAGAAGATGAGAGGGAGGGAGAGGATGAGAGGGAGGGACGGGGTGGAGGGGGAGGAAGGTTAACAGAAGCGGCTATGTCTGCGAGAGCTCAGTTGTGTTATGTGCCTCCACTACCAACGCAACTCAGCCTTCTCCTAACTTAACGCATCTCCTCAAAACCGGCATTAGCTATCAATCAAATCTGAGAGCCTATTATTCCGCTGGATCCATGACCGCTTGTCAGGAATGGAGCGGGCCGCATGGCAGATGCGCCGGTTAATGACGCGTTCCACATCAAAAAAATATCCCCTGTATTGTGCCGCCACAGCGGGGCAAGGGTTGGACTTAGCGCGGACCGGACTGGTACCGGCTGAGGATCATCAAAGGAGTTGCCGCCGCCTTGGTGTTGTGTGTCAGAGTCAATTGGGGCTTGGGGCCGGCTGCCACTAGGGCAGCTGTCGGCTCCTCACCAGGGGTGTTGCCTGCAGCAGGGGAGGGGGTATTTATTTACGACCTGAAACTGCAGGCAGTGCAGAAGGGCTTTCGGACAGTGACATATTTGGGGTGGGGGCGAGCTGTGTTGTTATCTGCCACGGGGTGGCATTATAGGAAAGCGGCTTAAATTGCCCCCCCTGTACCCGCCTCTATCGGATCAGTGATTGATTGGATATCCGCTCCGACCCCTGATATGCCGCTAGGGTTGGTGGATTATTGCTCGGGCCAGAGGTCCGTGATGGCGCCACAGCCGCCCTTTTTTCCGAGCTGCAGTTGCAGTGCAGGCGGCTTTTTTTATGGTTCCTTGCGAATTACACGCAGGCCCCGCGTGTGCGCGCGTGACATGAAGATCTGCAGGGGCTCAAGGGCGAAAAGCAGATTTTTGTTAGCACGGATTTAAAAAAGATAGATAGATAGATAGATAGATAGATAGATGGATGGATGGATGGATGGATGGATGGATGGATGGATGGATGGATGGATGGATGGATGGATGGATGGATGGATGGATAGATGGATGGATGGATGGATGGATGGATGGATGGATGGATGGATGGATGGATGGATGGATAGATGGATGGATGGATGGATGGATGGATGGATGGATGGATGGATGGATAGATAGATAGATAGATAGATAGATAGATAGATAGATAGATAGATAGATAGATAGATAGATAGATAGATAGATAGATAGATAGATAGATAGATAGATAGATAGATAGATAGATAGATAGATAGATAGATAGATAGATAGATAGATAGATAGATAGATAGATAGATAGATAGATAGATAGATAGATAGATAGGTAGATAGATAGATAGATAGATAGATAGATAGATAGATAGATAGGTAGATAGATAGATAGATAGATAGATAGATAGATAGATAGATAGATAGATAGATAGATAGATAGATAGATAGATAGATAGATAGATAGATAGATAGATAGATAGATAGATAGATAGATAGATAGTTAGAGGTAGTTATAGTTATAGGCTGATAGATCCAGGTTTTGCATATCCTGTTAAGCGTTACCCTTGTCTCAAATATCAAAGAAAGCCGCTAGATAGGTAGTCTAACTGTCTTGCAAAATTCAACAACAGAAGTAATGCATGATTGATGATCATCAATTGTGACGCAGAATGGAATACGTTCGTAGATAAATGCACTCGGAATTGGGTGCAGTATAGAGCTGGCGAGGCTTCACTTTTGTGAGATGAGGGTTAGGTAGAAAAAGGAGCAGGCAGCAATGATCAGTCATTTTAATGCCCGCCAAATGCTTCCTTTATATTTATTTTTGCGCCAATAATTTATGGCCATGCGCTGCAGTCTATTGTGTTGTCGGACTGCATTTAACTAACCAGGCTGCAGTTAATAAGCAACTCTGTTTCACAATGCTTTATTTATACAATTGTGTCCGAAATTTACAAATTATGAATATGCCTGCAATGCGACGCTAGTCTTTAGCAAAGCTATAGGCATAGTAGCGGCTAGAGCTTTAGTGTGTGCGATGGCATTCCTCCGACTGAAAGTGGCTATCAATTTTTGTGCGGAAATTTCTCGCCTGTCAGAAACCCCGACCGCGGGGAGGGTCTTGCAAGACCTGCGCTGAAGCGTTCAATACTGACTGAAGAAAACGATGAACAGGCCTAACTGAAAGAAAAAGACAGACGAGATTGAGTGGAACGACCCAGCTTTTTGACAGCTCTATATGATGAGTGAGGGGGGGGGCTTGAAAGCCTGCATAAAGGCCCGTCAAAAAATGATACATTATATGCTCGTTCCTCGTTCCATGCCTTTAGTGACCTTAATCCACAGTTTAGGATTGGAAAAAGATAAATTAAATATGTGGAAAATATGTGCAAACAAATACATTCTTCAATGTAGCTTTAAATCGAATCGATCTATAGGTGTATCCTCTTGGGTTTTTTTTAACCCTTTAATTAATCACAATATTTGGTTTGCTTCCTCGGAATCATGTCAAGTCCAGTTAATTAGTCCCTACTCCGATAATTTTGCAGTGGTGGCTGATAGTAAGCCATATAGCAATCAGTTATCTTAATTTAGTACGAATCGCCAGAAATTGGCGCCCACGCGTTCGAATCAGGCAATGGTCGAAAATTAAATTGAGCAAGGGCTAACTAATTTTAAAGCATTACTTAAATTGAATTGAGCGGTCAATACTGCTCAGCTACTATCTAGCTTACCTGCTATTGGAGTTTGAGGACTCAGCTATTGAGAATCTGAATTGCCCAGCAACGATTTTGTTAAATGCAATGCAACGGTGTCGAAGAAAGTCGGCAAATTCAAATCCGATCTCAGAAAATAATTGTCCACGACTGGATCGTGCTCGTTTATATTCTCTCACCCCCACACCCGCATCAAACGAGAGCTTCAGCCTTCAGCAGCATTTGCTAAGCCCCGGCGTCAAAAAAGATAGTGAAGGACTGGGTGCCCTGCCCCTGCTATTGTCATTGCCTTTTTGCTTTTGGTGTCTGTTTACAGCAGTGGCGGAATGGGCGGATTTTGGGGGGGGGGGGCGCACAGGGCATGTGCCCCCTGTGAATGCTGTACCTAGCTAGTTACACAGAAAATTTAATTTTTTTAATCAAAAAAAGATGTCGTAGCACTCAAATTTTTTAATTATTTCCGACTTTCTGTTATTTATTTAGAATGTTTTTTTAAGTTTAGCTTCATTCCCTTCAATCTTGACTTTTTATTTGTGCCCCATGCCCCCATCGAAAAATTCCGGTATCCTCACCTTGTTTACTGATAAAGATTTCAAAGGCGAATACAGTCTACAGTCTTTTTGGATATAAAATAATTTCCTGAACAAAAGTAAATTTATACCATTCTTTTTAACATTATATTATATTTATTCTATCCCCACATCTTTTTGGCACCAATAATGGCTTTGCTATGTCACTATGATGTCAATAAAGTTTATTTTGTTTACTTAATCATTATAATCTTGTCTAGTCTTAGAAGATACCTTCATCTTAAAAGAATACATGTGATTTTTTAATAACTATTAATATTATATTGAAATTATCATTTAGGTGCTAGCTAATTGCTAGGCCCTAGGCCTATGTAAAACCAAAATTAAGAAAAAATAGCATATTGAAACAGGAGCATTCAATAGGTCTAGATCTACTTTTTGTCATTTATTTTGATCAAAATTAATTAAAGAAGGTCCTAGGCCCTATTATTCAATAGTATCATAATAATGATATAGGTCCTAGTGAAATTGCTTCATTGTCTTTAGATTAAAACTGAAAATATGTATCTATGGCTGCAATATTATAATTATATATATTTTTTAGGTTTATAAAGTAAAAACATTATAGGTAAGGGTAATTAAACTACAAAAAAACATTTCAAAAGTTAAAGGAGTTTTTTATAGTTAACTTTTAAATAAATTCAGAACTTATCAAGCTGTGATTTTTACACAACAATTTTGAATAGTAATAAAACAGCTTTAGTTGTAGCTCTACTTGCTTGTAAGCACTATTAGCTAATATCCTATATAAAAGTATAGACCTAGATTGATAAATTTTTTTAATTTTTGTTTATGGTTAGAAGACTAGAAAATTTAAAGCTACTAATGATTCTGCTGCTGGCTCCACTTTCTATTGTTTATGGATAGTTACCATGAATTTTTTAAATTGCATAGTATTAGGAGCTAATCCAATTTCTAAGTCTTTGTTTATTTGTCCTTGTCAAGTAAGCAAGACTATGATAAAATTTGGCTTTAATTTTCCAGCACGAAATGGCAGCAAGTTCTCCAGGCCAAAATGGGCAAAAACAGTGCTACCAGCAGCAATCTGCAAGCATCAAGTCGTCTGTAGCTCGTTTAACCCGCCTGTTTCTAGGAAAATCTAGCAAGCAGCCAAAGCAATCAACTGGCCAGAGAGCTGACAATCGAGGCCTTGGGTGCTATGGCAGTTTGGCCAGAGAGAATTCGGCTGTCAAACAGCCATGGCATAGCAAAATTATTCGATCAGATTCGGATCGGAACAGGCAGGCTCGCAGTTGGCGCAGTCAGGAGAGTCTAAATGAAGAAGATTTTGATGATTATTATTGCGACAAGACTGACAGAACTGCCAGCCTGATGTCACGGTCGGTGCACGCGGATCTGGGCGCTGCTGAAGGAGACAAGGAAGTGAGTTAGTTAATGTTTAAGTCCCTGTCACTATCCCGAAAATATTGCATCCAAAAATGATTTTTAAGATACCCACTGAGGATCACTGAGATACCCACCGATAATCACAAAGATATCGACCAAGGATTTCTAAGATACCCACTGAAGATCACTAAGATATCCAATAAAGATCACTAAGATACCCACTAAAGATCACTGAGGTACCCACCAAGGATTTCTAAGATACCCAGCTGAAGATCACTGAGATACCCACCAAGGATCACTAAGATACCCACTGAAGATCACTGAGATACCCACCAAGGATTTATAAGATACCCCCTGAAGATCACTGAGATAGCTACCTAGGACATCCCCACAGTTTCATTTTTTTATTTTTCATAATTCCCGAATTGCCAGTCAACATTAGCAATGAAAATTCTTGTTGCGAATTTCCAGACCCAACCAGGCCACGCACTGCCCTCCAACGCGCAGTCGCTTGTCTGGCTGTCATCGCCCTCTGCGGTTCCCAGCCTCGCCGCCGCTGCTCCGGTGTCTCGTCGCGGTCGCATCGTTGTCCTTGATGCCGCCGAAGAGTCCCGCAATGAGGTCTCTGGCAACTCTTTGACAATGTCGACCAGCCCGCAGCGAAGCTCCAAAGTTGAATTAGCCCTGGCAGTTCGGGCTAAGGAGCTCCAATTGGAGCAGCTGCGTCGGACTATGGAGCAAAACGAGGCGGCGCTGTTGACGCTGTTCGAGGAAAAGCGAGCCGAACTTGAGGCCAGGGTGAGCCAGATTTGGATTGATTAATTGTGTTTGATGGTGTCTGTTGGCTTCTCTAGTTATACTTATGAGTCTTTTTATGTAATCTTCTCTTCCCTAATTCACTATACCTTGTTTTCACACTACAGTCTCGATTGCTGTAATCTCCCATCCACCCCTAACCCACACTACTCTCTCACCCACCCCTACTTCACACTCTACTTTCCCACCCACCTCTACCTCACACTCTACTCTCTCACCCACCCCTACCTCACACTCTACTCTCTCACCCACCCCTACCTCACACTCTACTCTCTCACCCACCCCTACTTCACACTCTACTCTCTCACCCACCCCTACCTCACACTCTACTCTCTCACCCACCCCTACCTCACACTGTACTCTCTCACCCACCCCTACCTCACACTCTACTCTCTCACCCACCCCTACCTCACACTCTACTCTCTCACCCACCCCTACCTCACACTGTAATCTCTCACCCACCCCTACCTCACACTCTACTCTCTCACCCACCCCTACCTCACACTCTACTCTCTCACCCACCCCTACCTCACACTCTACTCTCTCACCCACCCCTACTTCACACTCTACTCTCTCACCCACCCCTACCTCACACTCTACTTTCCCACCAACCTCTACCTCACACTCTACTCTCTCACCCACCCCTACCTCACACTCTACTCTCTCACCCACCCCTACCTCACACTCTACTCTCTCACCCACCCCTACTTCACACTCTACTCTCTCACCCACCCCTACCTCACACTCTACTCTCTCACCCACCCCTACCTCACACTGTACTCTCTCACCCACCCCTACCTCACACTCTACTCTCTCACCCACCCCTACCTCACACTCTACTCTCTCACCCACCCCTACCTCACACTGTAATCTCTCACCCACCCCTACCTCACACTCTACTCTCTCACCCACCCCTACCTCACACTCTACTCTCTCACCCACCCCTACCTCACACTCTACTCTCTCACCCACCCCTACTTCACACTCTACTCTCTCACCCACCCCTACCTCACACTCTACTTTCCCACCAACCTCTACCTCACACTCTACTCTCTCACCCACACCTCACTTACTCTCTTACCCAGCTCGAATCTGAGCGCGCCATCGGCCTAGAACTGGCGCCAGCCGTGGCGCAGGCCAACCAGCGCGCGCGCCAATCCGATCAGGCCGTTGTTGAGTTGCGCGCCAGCTCAGAACGGCGCCAATCGGAGGCGCGCTCGCTTCGTTCCCAATTGCGCGCCATGGAGTCGGAGGCGCGCAGCAAAGCGGATTCGGAGCGCCAGCTCAGGAGGCAGGTGGCCGAGGTCGCCGCATCGCTGGAATCCGCCACGGAGCGGCTGCGACGGCGCCAGGCAGCCGCCGTTGACAGCCGAGCCTGCCAGACCCAGACCGACGAGCGCGACAGTGCGACGTCGCAGCTCGCGGAGAATCTTCGGGCTAAGATTGCCGATGCGAAAGCTGCCTTGGAGGAGCAGGTTAGGGATCATTTTTGGGAACTTAGATTGGGGATGTCAGTGTCTGAGATTGGGGATGTCAGTGTCCGAGATTGGGGATGTCAGTGTCTGAGATTGGGGATCTCAGTGTCTGAGATTGGGGATGTCAGTGTCTGAGATTGGGGATGTCAGTGTCTGAGATTGGGGATGTCAGTGTCTGAGATTGGGGATGTCAGTGTCTGAGATTAGGGATTTCATGCTCTAAGATTGGGGATGTCAGTGTCTGAGATTGGGGATGTCAGTGTCTGAGATTGAGGATGTCAGTGTCTGAGATTGGGGATGTCACTGTCTGAGATTGGGGATGTCAGTGTCTGAGATTGGGGATGTCAGTGTCTGAGATTGGGGATGTCAGTGTCTGAGATTGGGGATGTCAGTGTCTGAGATTGGGGATGTCAGAGTCTGAGATTGGGGATGTCAGTGTCCGAGATTGGGGATGTCAGTGTCTGAGATTGGGGATGTCAGTGTCTGAGATTGGGGATGTCAGTGTCTGAGATTGAGGATGTCAGTGTCCGAGATTGGGGATGTCAGTGTCTGAGATTAGGGATATCAGAGTCTGAGATTGGGGATGTCAGTGTCTGAGATTGGGGATGTCAGTGCCTGAAATTGGGGATGTCAGTGTCTGAGATTGGGGATGTCAGTGTCTGAGATTGGGGATCTCAGTGTCTGAGATTAGGGATTTCATGCTCTGAGATTGGGGATGTCAGTGTCCGAGATTGGGGATGTCGGTGTCTGAAATTGGGGATGTCAGTGTCCGAGATTGGGGATGTCAGTGTCTGAGATTGGGGATGTCAGTGTTTGAGATTGGGGATGTCAGTGTCTGAAATTGGGGATGTCAGTGTCTGAAATTGGGGATGTCAGAGTCCGAGATTGGGTATGTCAGTGTCCGAGATTGGGGATATCAGTGTCCGAGATTGGGTATGTCAGTGTCTGAGATTGGGGATGTCAGTGTCCGAGATTGGGGATGTCAGTGTCTGAGATTGGGGATCTCAGTTTCTGAGATTAGGGATTTCATGCTCTGAGATTGGGGATGTCAGTGTCTGAGATTGGGGATGTCAGTGTCCGAGATTGAGGATGTCAGTGTCCGAGATTGGGGATGTCAGTGTCCGAGATTGGGGATGTCAGTGTCCGAGATTGGGGATGTCAGTGTCTGAGATCGGGGATGTCAGTGTCTGAGATTGGGGATGTCAGTGTCCGAGATTGGGGATGTCGGTGTCTGAAATTGGGGATGTCAGTGTCTGAAATTGGGGATGTCAGTGTCCGAGATTGGGGATGTCAGTGTTTGAGATTGGGGATGTCAGTGTCTGAAATTGGGGATCTCAGTGTCCGAGATTGGGGATGTCAGTGTCTGAGATTGGGGATCTCAGTTTCTGAGATTAGGGATTTCATGCTCTGAGATTGGGGATGTCAGTGTCTGAGATTGGGTATGTCAGTGTCTGAGATTGGGGATGTCAGTGTCCGAGATTGGGGATGTCAGTGTCCGAGATTGGAGATGTCAGTGTCTGAGATCGGGGATGTCAGTGTCTGAGATTGGGGATGTCAGTGTCTGAAATTGGGGATGTCAGTGTCCGAGATTGGGGATGTCAGTGTTTGAGATTGGGGATGTCAGTGTCTGAAATTGGGGATCTCAGTGTCTGAGATTGGGGATCTCAGTGTCTGAGATTGGGGATGTCAGTGTCCGAGATTGGGGATGTCAGTGTCTGAGATTAAGGATGTCGTGTCTGAGATTGAGGATGTCAGTGTCTGAGATTGGGGATGTCAGTGTCTGAGATTGGGGATGTCAGTGTCTGAGATTGGGGATGTCAGAGTCTGAGATTGGGGATGTCAGTGTCCGAGATTGGGGATGTCAGTGTCTGAGATTGGGGATGTCAGTGTCTGAGATTGGGGATGTCAGTGTCTGAGATTGGGGATGTCAGTGTCTGAGATTGGGGATGTCAGTGTCTGAGATTGGGGATGTCAGTGTCTGAGATTGGGGATGTCAGTGTCTGAGATTGGGGATGTCAGTGTCTGAGATTGGGGATGTCAGTGTCTGAGATTGGGGATGTCAGTGTCTGAGATTGGGGATGTCAGTGTCTGAAATTGGGGATGTCAGTGTCTGAAATTGGGGATGTCAGAGTCCGAGATTGGGGATCTCAGTTTCTGAGATTAGGGATTTCATGCTCTGAGATTGGGGATGTCAGTGTCTGAGATTGGGTATGTCAGTGTCTGAGATTGGGGATGTCAGTGTCCTAGATTGGGGATGTCAGTGTCTGAGATTGAGGATGTCAGTGTCCGAGATTGGGGATGTCAGTGTCCGAGATTGGGGATGTCAGTGTCTGAGATTGGGGATCTCAGTGTCTGAGATTAGGGATTTCATGCTCCGAGATTGGGGATGTCAGTGTCCAAGATTGGGGATGTCGGTGTCTGAAATTGGGGATGTCAGTGTCTGAAATTGGGGATGTCAGTGTCCGAGATTGGGGATGTCAGTGTTTGAGATTGGGGATGTCAGTGTCTGAAATTGGGGATCTCAGTGTCTAAGATTGGGGATCTCAGTGTCTGAGATTGGGGATGTCAGTGTCCGAGATTGAGGATGTCAGTGTCTGAGATTAAGGATGTCAGTGTCTGAGATTGAGGATGTCAGTGTCTGAGATTGGGGATGTCAGTGTCTGAGATTGGGGATGTCAGTGTCTGAGATTGGGGATGTCAGTGTCTGAGATTGGGGATGTCAGTGTCTGAGATTGGGGATGTCAGTGTCTGAGATTGGGGATGTCAGTGTCTGAGATTGGGGATGTCAGTGTCCGAGATTGGGGATGTCAGTGTCTGAGATTAAGGATGTCGTGTCTGAGATTGGGGATGTCAGTGTCCGAGATTGGGGATGTCGGTGTCTGAAATTGGGGATGTCAGTGTCTGAAATTGGGGATATCAGTGTCCGAGATTGGGGATGTCAGTGTTTGAGATTGGGGATGTCAGTGTCTGAAATTGGGGATCTCAGTGTCTAAGATTGGGGATCTCAGTGTCTGAGATTGGGGATGTCAGTGTCCGAGATTGGGGATGTCAGTGTCTGAGATTAAGGATGTCAGTGTCTGAGATTGAGGATGTCAGTGTCTGAGATTGGGGATGTCAGGGTCTGAGATTGGGGATGTCAGTGTCTGAGATTGGGGATGTCAGTGTCTGAGATTGGGGATGTCAGTGCCTGAGATTGGGGATGTCAGTGTCTGAGATTGGGGATGTCAGTGTCCGAGATTGGGGATGTCAGTGTCTGAGATCGGGGATGTCAGTGTCTGAGATTGGGGATGTCAGTGTCTGAGATTGGGGATGTCAGTGTCTGAGATTGGGGATGTCAGTGTCTGAGATTGGGGATGTCAGTGTCTGAGATTGGGGATGTCAGTGTCTGAGATTGGGGATGTCAGTGTCTGAGATTGGGGATGTCAGTGTCTGAGATTGGGGATGTCAGTGTCTGAGATTGGGGATGTCAGTGTCTGAGATTGGGGATGTCAGTGTCTGAGATTGGGGATGTCAGAGTCTGAGATTGGGGATGTCAGTGTCCGAGATTGGGGATGTCAGTGTCTGAGATTGGGGATGTCATTGTCTGAGATTGGGGATGTCAGTGTCTGAGATTGGGGATGTCAGTGTCTGAGATTGGGGATGTCAGTGTCTGAAATTGGGGATGTCAGTGTCTGAGATTGGGATGTCTGTGTCTTAGATTAGAGAAGTCAGTGTCTTAGATTAGGGATCTTAGCGTCTTAGATCGATTATTCTTTATTCTAGAGCAGCGATAAAAATCCCATTATTAATCTTATTTGAACTTTTAGAATTGCACCTTCAACGCCGAGCGGGAGCGGTGGCTGACGGAGAAGCGGCAGGTTCTGGCCTATCAGAAGCAGCTGCAGCTCAACCTGGTCCAACTGCGCAGCAAGACCAGCAGGCTGGCTGCGGATGTTGAGCAGTTGAACGCGGAGCTTCTTGACAAGGAAGCAGTGCTGGGGCGTTTGAAGGCGCAGATTTGTGGTGACGGCCAGGGGTCAGGAAACTGCCTTCCAGGGGTGTCCGAGTGCTGAGATCTTGAAAAATCCCAAACCCTAACACTCTAAGCCCAATCGATGAGATTCTAATCCGAAACTATGAGATTCTAATCCCAAAGTTATGAGATTCTAATCCAAAGTTATGAGGTTCTAATCCCAAAGTTATGAGATTCTAATCCAAAGTTATGAGATTCTAATCCCAAAGTTATGAGATTCTAATCCCAAAGTTATGAGATTCTAATCTAAATCTATGAGATTCTAATTTGAAGCTATGAGATTCTTATCCTAAAGTTATGAGATTCTTATCCTAAAGTTATGAGATTCTAATCCGAAGCTGTGAGATTCTAATCCAAATCTATAAGACTCTAATTTGAAGCTATGAGATTCTAATCCCAAAGTTATGAGATTCTAATTTGAAGCTATCAGATTCTAATCCCAAATCTATGATATTCTAATCCGAAGCTGTGAGATTCTAATTCGAAGCTATGAGATTCTAATCCCAAAGTTATGAGATTCTAATTTGAAGCTATCAGATTCTAATCCCAAAGTTATGATATTCTAATCTGAAGCTACGAGATTCTAATCCGATCGTAATCAGCATCTACCAAAATCCGAAGCTATGCGATTTTTTACTGCCAAATAGTGTGATTCAGAATCTTCAGATTTTTTAAACGCCGTTCTTTAGTCATATTTGATAAAAAATAAATTCTCTAGGAAAACTCGAAAATTAAAAAAATTTGATTTAGCACTTTGAGCAAAAATTTCAGAAATTTTTTTTCGGACCAATTTTATTAAGAAAAACGTCACTATTTTGATTCAAATTTCCAAACATTTATTGCAATTGTTGAAATTCCTTATTAATTCCAAGTTTTCCTTAATATATTATGGTTTTTTTTCGCTTAAACCGCATATCGTTATGAATTGTGTCTTTATTACAGGAAATCATGATTTTGCTAGAAAGTTAATTAATTTTTTATGTTTATCATAATGTTTTTTGTTGTTTCTTGTAGTTTATATTTAATATTTAAGGAAGGAATCTCTTATTATTAGAAATGTTTAAAAAAACTGTGCTACTCAAAGTCAATCTTACACTACTTACAGCAGTAATGTGTGCAACATTCTCAATGTTTAATTTTCGCATTTGTTTTATTTGAATACGCTGTCGATGAGTTGATAATATTTTTAGCACAAAATGCGTTTAATTTAGTTGTGCAATTCCAAATTGGTTTAATTTATTAGATATTACAGCTGCTGGTTCTGCTTAGCGCTCACTGTTAAATCTTCCCTTGATGCACTGTGTGAATCATTTTTTGTGGTTTTTTTATTCACGCGTTTTTTAGTGTTTGCTGACAAAATTGTATTAGTTTATATTTATTTTATTAGATATTCTGGTTGAGTTTGATGATTTGTCTTCATTTCATTTCCAAGAAACTGCAAGTATTAAACAAATTGTTCCAGTGAAATAAAATGAGTTTTATTAAGAGCACTAAGGCTGTTATCAATTAATTAGGTTTATAAATTAAAATTTTAGCAGCAATTTTCCGCTGCTGTATGAGCTGACTTCATTCTAAAGTTTTATCATCATTAATTTCAGGATTACCTAAAATCACAGGGCTGATAAATTGTTTTCTAGAGCTCGTGCTGGAACACAACCTACCGGTCATTAGGCAGGAAGAGTAGTTAGTAACTACGCTTTGTAGTGATTCAGCAATTTAAGGATAATTCGTGCTTTGGAGAATATTAAGAAGATTAGTCTGCTACGATTTATTATAAAAAAGTTACAATCAATTTTACTGCTCCGTAGTCCCAAAGGCAACTAGAAGTTATATAGAAAAGTTAGTTAAGTAGTCCGTGGCTAGTACGTGTAAGGTATAGCCGTAGTTAACAGACACGATGATACAGAATTAGCGTAGCTAAGATTTAATCGTGGGTTCCATGTTGAATTCGGAGTAGGGTACGTGTGAGTATGGCACTTGCAGTTTTATCTTAAAGATCCAAATTTGTAATAATAAAGTACAAATATTTTTTCGGAATCTGGTGCATTTATTTACTTTTACCAACCTTTCACTTAAGCTGTATTTACATTGAATCCCGCGAAAAAAACATTTACTGGGCTAAGAAAACTCTACGGGCTTAGGTATGCAAAGACATAGTAAAAATTATCAGAAAATTAAGCACTTTAAAAATATTTCAATTTAAAAGATGACCAAAAACTTTATAGTGTACACCTTTCCTCGATTCAGTCTTTAGAAAATTGTTTTACCAAGAGAACAGGTTTATCGCGCAGCATAGTTTTTAATCGTACTAATTCGACGAACGTTCCCAGTTGAGTACCATAACGAAGAATAAATATATCTTCATTACTTCTTTTTGTCTCATAATAACTTATTTTCCTGTTTACTGTTATGCTTTATCGCAGAGGACTTGTGATGCAGCTTCCGCTGCTTTTTTCTTCTCTGTGTGTGCGCCAACCTGTGACGAGGGCTATGGTAAGTATTTAGCTACTTGTTTTACAAATGCAAGGTATATTTTGCCCTAAAGATTTTTTTAAATATTAAATGGAATTTTGTCCTTAAAAATTTTTAGGTAATTTTGCATCATTAACTCCTTAATTTTTGTGCTGTTTACAACTACAACTATCTCTTTAAGACAAAAGTATGAATTTGGAAAATATCATTAAGTATAATTTGGATTATACTTTTTGAATAAATGTTTTTAAGCCTAGTCATTGTTTATGAATGATTTTTTTCTTAGTAAATCACCAAAATTTACTTGGTATTTGTTTCCATTTATATCCTAAAATCTGAAAATAATATGTGCAAATTAACATTTTTTATTTTTAAGGAAATAGCTGTAAGATATTGGGTTAAAGGAAATTTAATAATTTGGAGATATTAGCTAATATACTAATGGCAATACCCCATGGCTATATTTTTTTAAAATCCTTATTGGCTATTATTATTAATAAAGTATTTCCCATCATTCTTTAAATATTATTTTTTTTACCTAATGCTATATTCCTTAAATAAAAAACAAACTTCTAAACATACATACGCAACCTCCTGAATCTAACCCAGCCAGTGCAATGTTGTTTAGTCTAAGTGCAACATTGTTTCTGACAAAAAGTGCAATGTTTGTTCAATGTAAGTGCAACATAGCTTGTCAGTGGAAAAAATTTGCGACTTAGTTGGCCAAAAATTTTGAAAGACCAAAAAAAGGTCCCACGACCAAATTTTGCCTAAAGCTTCACTATTCTTCTCCATTTTACAACTTACATCGGCAATTTTGTGACTTACATTGGCAATTTTGCGACATCCCTTGCTTGGCAGTCCTGTCACCTGGCCAATTCGGCTGGGTTGGCTGGGTATTGTGCATGTATGCTTCTAAAAGGAAAAAAAGTTGTCACTATTAATCTTATAAGTTAAAATATGTTGAGAATTCTTACTTTGTTTTCTAAACAAAGAAATTAAAAAAATGTTCAAAATATTTCTAAAGTTTTTAAAGGCATATAGTTCATGCGATTTTTGGCTTCAAAAAGCAACTAAATTTTTTTTTAATGAAGGATACTTTATGGCTACTATTACTCTAAAATATATATGATATGGGCCTACACTTTAATTGTGCAAAAATTTATGGCTAAATTTTCAAATTGCTGAAGTTGTTTTTATGCTAGTTTTGGGACAGTCTTGCTATCGACATCATACTTGTAAGCTCAGGTGCATAGAAATATTTGCTAAGTTATTTTGTCATGACATTACTTAAATTCACTTTATTTCAGGCCTCATCAACAACTGGCACTGTGTATGACTTCTCTGCCAAGACCATTGATGGAGAAATGGTTTCACTAAGCAAATACAAGTGAGATTTTGTTTAAATGCTGTTTTTCAATTTTTTTTCCTATTCAAGTTTTTTTTGCGTTTACACTACTTAATAATTAGAATAAGTAGCATTTTATGCGCTTTAAATTTGCCGATGTCATGGCCATTCCAATGAAATTCGCATTTGATTAGCTACACTATTTGACTATTTTGTTTACTCAAGCACTGTAGATCCAGATTAATCGATTGACAAATTGCATTAGCTGGCAAACGTTTTTTCCCAGGCCCGTATGCTTCTTTCTGAGTTACCAGTGGTTGCCATGGGAACCATGTGTGCGGTTTTTACTCCTGGTTTGGTGCTAATTAAATTTATTGCGTTTCTATGCTTTTGGGCTTTGGGGATCGGAAATTGCCGTTTGATTTAATTTGTCTGTTCGCGGAATAATATTTGCGCATTCCTGGGCTCCAGGGTACAGAGAGGGGGAGATACAGAGAGGGTAGAATGAGTGGGGGAGACACGAAGAGGGTCGAAAGAGTGGAGGAGACCCAGAGAGGGTAGAAAGAGTGGGGGAGACAGATAGGGTAAAAAGATTGGAGGAGACACAGAGAGGGTAGAAAGAGTGGGGGAGACATGAAGAGGGTAGAAAGAGTGGGGAAGACACAGAGAGGGTAGAAAGAGTGGGGGAAGACACGGAGAGGGTAGAAAGAGTGGGGGAAGACACGGAGAGGGTAGAAAGAGTGGGGGAGACACCGAGAGGGTAGAAAGAGTGGGGTAGACACGGAGAGGGTAGAAAGAGTGGGGTATACACGGAGAGGGTAGAAAGAGTGGGGGAAGACACAGAGAGGGTAGAAAGAGTGGGGAAGACACGGAGAGGGTAGAAAGAGTGGGGTAGACACGGAGAGGGTAGAAAGAGTGGGCAAGAAACGGAGAGGGTAGAAAGAGTGGGGTAGACACGGAGAGGGTAGAAATAGTGGGTAGACACGGAGAGGGTAGAAATACTGGGTAGACACGGAGAGGGTAGAAATAGTGGGTAGACACGGAAAGGTTGAAATAGTGGGGGTTACGCGGAGAGGAGACGGGAGAGTGGGGGAGACAGATAGGGGAGGGGAGGGTGGGGGAGACGCGTAGAGGGTAGATAAAATGGGGGAGACAAGGAGAGGTAAGACAGAGAGGGGAGTGATGATGAAGACATTGGTGGAAGCTGTTGGGAAAGAACCTTACAAAAACCGAAAACCGAATCGCCCCGCGCAGAGATCGAGTCCTAATCGTGACCAACGTGGCCTGCCTCTGAGGCGCCACGGAGAGCAACTACGCTCAGCTGGTTGACTTGCACACTCGACTAGCTGGCCGCGGGCTCTCCATCGCCGCCTTCCCCTGCAACCAATTTGCTAATCAGGAGCCGTGGCCGGAGGCGAAGATCAAAGAATTCGTTGTTAGTCGGTTCGGCGTTAAATTCGACATGTACGCCAAGATCGATGTCAACGGCGAGAATGAGCACCCGCTGTTCGCCTTTCTCAAGGCCCGCCTGCCGGGCACACTGATGGATTTTGTCAAGTGGAATTTCACCAAGTTTCTCATTGACAGACACGGCAACCCGGTTAAGCGCTACGGGCCTAACGTGGCGCCCAAGGTCTGTTCTTAGAAACAATGTTTTTATTCTCATTAAGCCGTTAGCTAGTGTTGTGTTGATAATGTCAGTAACCTGTTTAACTCACGTTTCTTAGTCTGTCTTTCGTTTTTGTCTGTCTGTCTGTCTGTCTGTGACTTTTTCTGTATCTATATTTATCTGTTTGCCTGCCTGCCTGTCTGTCTGTCTGTCGGTCTGTATGTCTGTCTGTCTGTATGTCTGTCTGTCTTCTGTTTGTCTGTCTGTCTGTCTCTCTGACTGTCTGTCTGTCTGTCTGACTGTCTGTCTATCCGTCTGTCTGTCTGTCCGTCTATCCATCCTTCTCTTTGACCTTGTGTGTGTTTTCTTTGTGAATTCGCTCCATATTTCATAATTAGGTGTAATAAATTAGACACTATTTATGTCAACAATGCAGCTCAATGCAGCTCAATGCATTGGTTTTCGTGAACGCAAAATTTGGTTGGCATGACAACGCTAATTAATTTGCTTGATTTGATTAGCAGTTAGCCTTGGAGACGACCTCTCTATGCCCTGCTTTGCTACGATTATCCTAGATTTAAGTGTGCTTACTGACTATAGTATCCCTAGGAATTAAGGACAATTGGCCATGAATTTGGGATCTGGGATTGTGATTGACATTAGAGCCTGCTGCAATTGTTCCTTTATAATCGATTCAGAATGCGTTTGCAGTGAGATGGAAAATTCTAGGGATGCAGTAATGGGCTAAAGCTTAGGATTTTCGCTTTTGTTTGTTCAGCTAGCATTCATCTGTCCGAAAGAATTGATTGAGTGGTTTATGACCGTTTTTAGTAATACATTGGTTAAAACGTTTATGAAAAATTTCGCAAGGTAGCGTAGCTGAAGGATCGGAGGGTAGCGGACCTGAAGGATCGGAGGGTAGCGGACCTGAAGGATCGGAGGGTAGCGGACCTGAAGGATCGGAGGGTAGCGGACCTGAAGGATCGGAGGGTAGCGAAGCTGAAGGATCGGAGGGTAGCGGACCTGAAGGATCGGAGGGTAGCGGACCTGAAGGATCGGAGGGTAGCGGACCTGAAGGATCGGAGGGTAGCGGACCTGAAGGATCGGAGGGTAGCGGACCTGAAGGATCGGAGGGTAGCGGACCTGAAGGATCGGAGGGTAGCGAAGCTGAAGGATCGGAGGGTAGCGGACCTGAAGGATCGGAGGGTAGCGGACCTGAAGGATCGGAGGGTAGCGGACCTGAAGGATCGGAGGGTAGCGGACCTGAAGGATCGGAGGGTAGCGGACCTGAAGGATCGGAGGGTAGCGGACCTGAAGGATCGGAGGGTAGCGGACCTGAAGGATCGGAGGGTAGCGGACCTGAAGGATCGGAGGGTAGCGGACCTGAAGGATCGGAGGGTAGCGGACCTGAAGGATCGGAGGGTAGCGGACCTGAAGGATCGGAGGTCCTACTGAAGCATAATAAATCAAGGTAACAACTTCTCACCTTTGGTCATTTCAGGACATGGAGGAGGACATCTTAAAGTTACTCAACAAAGACGAGCTTTAAAGTGCGTTGTAGGGCAAGCGTTCTTAACTACATACAATGACAAAAATATTTTGTATTATTAAACTTTAAGTTTTGACTCCTGTCACGAGGTTAATCTCCATATCAAGCGCATTTTACATGAAGCGCGATCTCGTAAAAATCGATTGCGTAACTGCAGTCCGATTGGAGATCGAGTGCTGACTTGCCCTGGCCAGATAGGGCGGTGGATCTGATAGTGTGCAAAATACTGCCTCATTTGGCCAGCCTTGATATGGGATTTTCAACTGCTCTGGGTCAATTTTGAATAATCATTCGCTACGTCAAAAAAATAAAATTGATTGAAGTCGGATCTGCTTTTTTTAAATTAAAGTCTTCCTTACACAATTCAAATCACTAAAGTTTTGAATTATTGTTTTTAAATGTTTCAATTTTCCTTCTAGTAGATATTGTTTCCCAGTGATAGCTCTGCTCTACTGCTTCCCGCATCTTATCGTTTGTGGACAATCAAAGATCTCCTTGCTTGTCCGTGTGTACCCTGTGTCTGTTTGCCTGCCTGCCTGTCTGTGTCTGTCTGTTTCTGTCTGTCTGTCTGTCTGTCTTTCTGTCTTTCTGTCTGTCTGTCTGTCTGTTTGTCTGTCTGTCTGTCTGTCTTTCTGTCTGTCTGTCTGTGTGTCTGTCTGTCTGTCTGTCTGTCTGTCTGTCTGTCTGTCTAACTGCATCGTATAGTGCCTCGTTTGCTGAAAATCTTGAATATTACATCCATTAATTAGCCTTAGAATTAAACAAAAAGATATTGAGTATCATATAAAAACTAGTGAAACGTAACGTTTTATAAAATTAACAATTAAAAAAGGCTTTGAAAGTCATTCCAAGAAACTATATTTAGAATCTGGCCTCTAAAGTTCACGAGAATGGCACCCTTTTAAACAGCACCAAAATTGGCCTCAAACTGCTTTTAGGCAGAGTAAAGAACGGTTTGTTAAATTTCTGATTTATGAAATGCATTCTAAACAGCCATGGAGGCGTATTGGTGTGAGGGCTTGCTTTTAGTAGCAAGCAATCTGCAGGCTGAATGTGAGCTAGAATTTTGGTTCTATTGTTTCAGGTTGCTGCAGGCGGCAGGGCAGCCTTCCACGCACCTTGCGTAAACAACTCGCATATTTTTTTCCTTACCAAATTTGGCTGCGCACTTTTTTTAGTTAGTCTAAAGTCAATAGGGTCAAAAATTGCACACTATGTAATAAACAAAAAGCGAAAACTGGTACTGTATATTTATAATTTCTAGTATTGAACGCAAAAAGAAAATCAAAACTTCGAAAGTTTGAATTGTGAGCGCAAGTTTCCAGTTATAAACGTATTCGAGCATAGTTATCAAAAGGCGTTATGAAATGCCACGTCAAAGATTGGTACGTAGTTATGAAAGTCATTTCAATCATCATCAGCACTACTATTACAATGCCTTAATTCATTATATTTGATTTTGACAGGCGAAAGCAATGCTACTGCAGGCTCGTTCACACTGCAATCAAATTTTCTTCACATTTGCGTGTTTATAAAAATGAATGGTCAGAGAACTAAAACTATTGGTGTAAATTCTCGTGAATTCGGTCGCACTGTGAACCAGCCTTAAGGGAATTATTTGGTCACATGTTATTAGACAAACAGTAAAGCTGAGCAAAGTGTAGTCTTTACATGTACACGGTATTCTGAAAGAATTGCACAATTGAGGCGAGCGTTTTTATTATATAAAGTTATTGAGCTCGGGTATTTTTATAACAAAATATGAAAGTGAATTGAAGTTATGTTTGTGTGAAATTACAAGGCCTTTAAGTTTCTGTCACTTGTTGGCATTATTATTTTTAGACGCTTTTTTAATAAGCTTGAAAAGAACCGAAATTGTCATAAAAAGAACCGATAAAAAGAACCATAAAAAGATTTGTCATAAAAAGAACCGAATTATCAAATGATTTTTCAGACCCCCAAGCGCTAAAATGACCAACCAATGTTAGTAATTATTTTAGCTTCACGGACCTAAATTGTCGCAGCTCACACTAGTACCCAATGTAAGCTCAGTTGATTGGGAGCGAGTGGCTCGGCGGTCTAGAGCGTCTGCCTTGTGTGCCATTCTGGTCCAGGTTCGACCCCGCGTTGTAGGTTGGCTATTTTCCCTAGCGCGGTTTCGTGTGCAGGGTCACATTAATTTGGGGCCTTGTGCACGAATTGGTTGGGCTATGGGCCAGTTGTGCTATTTACGCCCTTGAGGGCAACCCCAAGGCGTAGGGAGTGTACATTCCTGGGACTAAAACTTGTACATGTACATGTACACCCTATTTAAGTGCGCGACTGGGTGCCGGCCTGTGTGTGTGTGTCTATGCCTGTACGCTCGTATACTGTATTTGGGTTGTGACTGAACGCCGCTTCGGGAGTCAGCGGAATGGACAGTCATGCCCAGTCGCCGGTTGTGGGACGATGTCGCTTTAAGCGTCGTTTACTAAAGCAATGTAGGGTTTATCCCTAACTTAAGGGCACAAAATATCCCCCCAGGGCTAGGGACTCGAACTAAGGACCTCACAATCATTGATTAGAAGTCTGCTGCACTAAAAATCTCCTTGTAACCTACATGAAAACAGGTAAATTCACGTAATTATGGATTAATTATGAATGTTACTGGACTGCTTAAATAAAATACCTTGTCTTCCTTCGTACCCGTCATGTACATGCAAAAAGCCCCCGTGTCATTCGTCAATTGAAGCTCAGCTGACTGGCGGCAAGTCGTCCTCCCCGCCTCTGCCGCCTGCCCCGTGTCGGACAAAACCAATCCGACTTGGCAGCCGCTTGTTCGACTCCATCGAGGTCGCCGACCCGGACACTTGGACGACATTCGCTGCCGCGGTTGCTCCTCCGCCAGTTGCAGCCGGTGCTGTCGATGGATTGCATTCCGCGGCAGCCGCCTGCTGCTGAGCCGCACTAGTCGCTGAAATCGACCGACGTACCGAGGACGGCGGCCGCGTCTGTCTGCCGCTGAACAATCGGGAATAGAGCATCGACGCTATGGAACTCGGGCCTGATGACAACTGCTGCTGCTGCTGCTGCTGCCGCTCCTCGTACGGCGGCGGCAGGTCGGCTCCCAGCGGCGAGTCGGGCGGCAGGGTGTAGTCCTCGCAGTTGTACGGCGGCGGCTCCGACTGGAACATCAGCGACATCGGATAGACGCCGCGCTGATGATGCTGTTGCTGCTGCTGCTGCTGCTGCTGAACAGTGAAAATGGCCCGCTCGTGCGCCCCCAGCTGGGCCTGCACTCGCAGCATCCGCTTGGCGTTGGCGTGCCTGACGCACAGGAATATAATGACGCCGAGCAGGGCGGTGACAACTAGCAGGGCGCTCATGACAGCGGCCGCTATGTACGCCGGGTTGCAGCCGAATTCGTTGGGATTAGCGTAGCAATAGTAGGTCCGGCTCATCTCCCTGCCACCGTCTCGGTCGTCACCGACGCCTCGAGCTCCACGTCTCAACAGCTCGAACAGCTTCGTGGGCGGAGATGGCAGTTTCATTGACAAGCGGCGCTTTGAGATCAGTTCATTAGTGCGAAAATTGTCATTTTGTGCTCCGGCTTAAGTCTCTCTATTATTGCTGAGCTGGTTGGAAAGACAGAGTTCTCCCTGCCTTTATTGTCGTGTGATCCTCTGTCTGTCTCGCATTCTCTTTCACTCCCTGACTGAGCAGAGCAGACAGCGCTGCACCGGAAGCTCTTGGCTTGCCAATAGGGCTAATGCAATGCAGACAGTCAGAACTGCTGGGCGTAGAGCTCATGGACAGAAAACCTTTGCCTTCAGGCTTGCTCTTCCACGCACCTATTGGTGGAGAGAATGTGGATAGGGAAAACGGGACTGAGAAAGAGAGAATTGTTGAGGCCCTTCCCTGCAATGCGACCGTGGCAGCTGCGTACACGCTTGGTGCGTATTATCCCAGGTTTAGCCGTCACTTTGACGACTGCGCATATGGGGATTGGCATTAATTGGGACTACACGGTAAACAAGGGACGTGGGAGTTGAGAGGAGACAGTGGGAGTTAGGGATTTTTTGCAAGGCTATGGAAGTAGAGTTTAAACGTTTCAAAGCTGTCACTACGCACGTACTGGGTACTGCCCTGATGTGTACACGGATTGAATGCGCGCAAAGCAGTGCTTTGTCCTGTGTCTATCACGCAGTTGCCTAAGGACAGACGAGAGCGCGAGACAGTGCAAGAGAGTGTCGGCAGTAGTATTTGAAGCAGACGGCGTCTGGCATGAATAGCAAATATTTCTTCACTGCACCGCCAATCAGACCAATCACGGAAATGTCACATGGTTCAAGCCAAGGACTCTGGATTGAAGGAATCCATAAAAATTTGTCAAATGCTAATGATGCCCTACCTTATTGACTGATTTCTTGGGTACTTCAAATTTTGGATGTATCATGTTATAACATTAGTTTTATTATTTCGTGTCTGAACAGAGACCTAACAAATATTACTGCTTTCGGAGATGCAGGAGAGGGTAGAAAGAGTGGGGGAGACACCGAGAGGGTAGAAAGAGTGGGGGAGACGTGGAGAGGTTAGAAAGAGTGGGGAAGACGTGGAGAGGGTAGAAAGATTGGGGGAGACATGGAGAGGATAGAAAGAGTGGGGAAGACACGGAGAGGGTAGAAAGAGTGGGAAGACACGGAGAAGGTAGAAAGAGTGGGGGAGACATAGACGGTAGAAATAGTGAGGAAAACACGGAGAGGGGAGGGGAGAGTAAGGGAGACGCGGAGAGGGTACAAAGAGTGGGGAAGACGTGGAGAGGGTAGAAAGATTGGGGGAGACGTGGAGAGGGTAGAAAGATTGGGGGAGACATGGAGAGGATAGAAAGAGTGGGGAAGACACGGAGAGGGTAGAACGAGTGGGGGAGAGACGGAAAGGGTAGAAAGAGTGAGGAAAACACGGAGAGGGGAGGGGAGAGTGAGGGAGATGCGGAGAGGGTAGAAAGAGTGGGGAAGACGTGGAGAGGGTAGAAAGAGTGGGGGAGACATGGAGAGGGTAGAAAGATTGGGGGAGACATGGAGAGGATAGAAAGAGTGGGAAAGACACGGAGAGGGTAGAACCAGTGGGGGAGACACGGAGAGGGTAGAAAGAGTGGGGGAGACGCGGAGAGGGTAGAAAGAGTGGGGAAGACGTGGAGAGGGTAGAAAGAGTGGGGGAGACGTGGAGAGGGTAGAAAGATTGGGGGAGACATGGAGAGGATAGAAAGAGTGGGGAAGACACGGAGAGGGTGGAAAGAGTGGGGGAGACATGGAGAGGATAGAAAGAGTGGGGAAGACACGGAGAGGGTAGAAAGAGTGGGGGTGACACGGAGAGGGCAGAAATAGTGGGCAGACACGGAGAGGGTAGAAAGAGTGGGGGAGACTGTTACTGATTGTGTATTTAATGAAGAAAATATATTTTTAGCTTGAATAATGAAACGAGTGTACTCGGGTGTGTCATAAGTAATGTCACTGAGGGGAAAACAGACCAACTGGCAATCGCAGATGAATGAAACTCTATCAATCAACAACATAGTGTCCCCCAATATCAATGACCCTCTGACAGTGCTCGTACAGCGTCTCCACCTCAGCCTGCAGGTGTTTTTCCTCCAGCTGCCGGAACCAGTGCAACGCGGCTTGTTTGACCCCATCATGGTTTGCGAAACTTCTCCTGAAAAAGTCAGCTTTCAGCCACTTGAAGAGGAACCTGTCGCACAAGTTGAAGTCTGGACTGTAGGGACTCTGCCAGAGCAGATTCACTCGCAGTCCAGCCAGAAAATCTAAAACAGCCTTACAGGTGTGCGGCCGTGCGTTGTTCATCTGCCACAGCACTTCATCCAGGTGAATCGGATTTGACCGTAGCGTGCGCCAGAGGTCTCCAGTGTGCCGGACGAATTCAATGAAGGGTCTTCCTTAACCAGGTCGCTGATGACATCGATGTTCTCCGTCATCCTGGTTGAACATGGTCAGCCAGATCTGGCGGCATCTCCCAATTTGAACCCAGGATCAGTCCTGAAGTCCTGAAGTCCTTAAGTCCTGAAACCATCTGTAAATTGTCCTGCGAGTTCAGTTGTCTGGCAGTGCGGTCCGGAGATCCTCTTCTACTTCTACTGCAGATTTTCCAAGCTTAAAGCGAACGAAAGCGTAGAACTGGATGTGCGTCTTGTCATGATTCATGTTGATTTTTGCTAGCAGCATAGAAGAGTTTTCATCGCGTTGCACCTGCTAAATCTGATTAAAGAATTCTTGCCACAGATTGGGCCATAGACATCCTATGCGCGTCTCAAATGATCTGGTATTGCTTCACTAAGTATACTTTGAAGCTACACTAACCACATGTGCATATAGCTACAAATTTAGACAGAGGCATGCAGTGACGTTACTTATGACACACCCGGAAGTAGAAGCACACATGTAGCCCATGAACATGCAATGCCAAACATGCATTTAGATGTACCGGTTTGAGGGAGTTGCTATTATACGTGTATGCTTTGTCAATGCTTTAAAAACGGTTTAAAAAATTATTGCTCTGAATTAGCCAGTTAGTTTTAAAGACTTTTACGCTTACTTACTAGAATCCAAGCTAATGGTACTGATACTAATCTTCCGACTAAGCTACTAAGAGTAGAAAGCATCGAACTTTCTGACTTTTTATATTAAAATATTCTTGCCTTCGTTTATTTAATTTGTTTTTCAACTGAGGTATGTTTCTAAACTATTATCTTTGAAAGTTAGAAAATCAAGCAAAGTTAAGCGCCATTTCTTTTTTAGTCAACGCAGGTGAAAAGCATAAACCGTCTTGTGAACTGTTGCTTCTTACAAAAAAATATAACCTAG
Source organism: Macrostomum cliftonense (assembly GCA_950096795.1). Classification (NCBI taxonomy): domain Eukaryota; kingdom Metazoa; phylum Platyhelminthes; family Macrostomidae; genus Macrostomum; species Macrostomum cliftonense. The sequence continues at coordinate 58,411 of CATNEM010000294.1, read as the reverse complement.
CTTAGCAATGCCAGGCTAATAAACAATGACTGATATTGCTTACCTTATTCAAAAACAACACTGGATAAATTGTACACTAATTTATTAAAAATATCGCTTATCTTTTAGATTTAAGTTTGTCATCGTATTTAACAGCTTTTGGCCTTCAAGTATGACTAATTAACGTGTCTTATACACACGTACATTAGTGTGCAGGGTGAAGGGGTAAAAATATTCGGTAAAAAGATGCATATACTAAAGACATACTCGTAGGAATTTTTTATAATAGCTTTATAAGGCCAGTAGAATGCACAGGTCAATGTCTGTCTGTCTGTCTGTGTGCCTGTCTGTCTGTGTGTATGTCTGTCTGTCTGTCTGTCTGTCTGTCTGTCTGTCTGTCTGTCTGTCTGTCTGTCTGTCTGTCTGTCTGTCTGTCTATCTGTCTGTCTGTCTGTGTCTGTCTGTCTGTCTGTCGGTCTTGTATATCTGAGTGATCGACGCTCTAGGATTTAAATGCGTTTTTTTCAGCCCAGAAAATTTTGTTTTAATATCTATTAATAGGTCAGTCATATTAAATTAGAGGCCTTTTTATTTCCATTTTGTCAGCCGTTGTCGCCGATACTGTTTATTTTTCAGCGGCAGAGGCAATTCCACGGTATTTCCGTATTTCTTTTTTTGGTAAAACTTGAATTTCGGCTCTTCCGCGGATTTTCCGAGGAAAATGTTTGACGAAATTCGCATTCAAATGTAAAATCCGTGGTAATTCCATGGCTTTTTTTTGCTTCAGAAGATATAACCGTTTTCTTTTTCAGTTTCTACCCTTCGGTTTTTAGGCATTGCACACGGCAGTACCTTGTAATACTCGCAACGACATACGGCCAAAAAACTGGTTTAAACCAGTTATTTGCATACGAAGGTAAGTGTATTTTTTCTGCAATTTCAGTTTCTAATTTTGGAAATCTAAATGTTTGTGCAATCATATTTAAAAATTATGCATGACTCTGCATGCCTACTTGTTGTGTGGTGTGCTTAGCTGAAATCTAATGTAACGAAGCATTACTCATATTTTTCTTTTAGACTATCCGATGGTAGTTGCTTTCGTGGCAAAACCGAATTCTGGCGCTGTGGATGATGCGTGAAGTTCTGCCGTATTAAAAATTTTTTTGCGTATCCGGCATTTCATTTTCTAACAGCATTTGTTAGTAGTTTGGTCTTGAGTTTCAAATTATTAATAAATGGCGAAGAGATGAGTGATATTAGTTAATATATAAATTTGCTAGTGTATTTAGCGCGTATTTACACTATTACAGATAATTATTTTATCGCAATATGTGTACTAATGGCGGGGTCTCACACAACTCTAATATCTGTGAGGGCTGCACTGATGCAGGTCCTACAAATCGGACACCTGTCATTGGTGAGTCCGTTGAAGCAGCTTCGGCAGCAGCAGAGGTGACGGCACGGCAGTAGCAGGACCTGCAGCCTGTTCTCAAAGCAGATCCGGCAAGTCAGGCTTGAGGTCTTGGACGTTTCGAAATACGGCACGCTTGGCTGATGCCAGGAGCAGATCCCACGAGCGTCCGACGTCTGCTGAGGCTGGCAGTCCGACCCCAGTTGTAGCAGCTGCTCGCCGCTCATTTGTCGACGCGGCTGGTGAAATTGCAGGGCCGACTCGACACCGCCTGGAAGCTGCAGCAGCTGTTGAAGAGCGCCGGGTTGTTGGTGCGCAAATAGAATGCCTTCTATTTGATGCCGCTCTGCAGCGCTGAGCTGCGAAGGATTTCGCAGCATCTGACGCATGGGGCGGATGACCAGGTTGATCAGCGAGATGGTACCTGAGGTCGCCAGTTGGGCGTTGAGGTGCGGGCAGCGGGGCGACCTCAGGTAGTGGGGCAGCCAGGGGTTGCTGAACCGGTGCCAGTCGGTGATTAGCAGGCCGCAGCTGAAGCAGCGGGTCTCGCCGCCACTGCCGACCAGGGCATAGAAACCGCTGGCAGCCATCTCTCTGGGGGCGATGTATCCGGGATGCCAATGTTCCCGCAGTGACTGGTGTCGTTCGCTGAAATCCGCATTTTGTAATCTAACAGATACTTCGTCCGAGGCCATTAAAGGCAATCAAAAGTAGGTAGGTTTATTTTTACAACGATTTCAAAACGGAACGTGGAGGAGGGCTATCGCGGTTTTTCCGCGGCTAAACCGTCCCGTTTTATATTTTTTAGTCACTATACTGGGCTATTCTTATTGGACGCCAAGGTGAGCGTGTAGCTGTTTGCTTTTAATTCCCGAAGTTCAATTTTAAGTACGCAAAACTGAACTTCCACTTTACTAAGTACATTTCGCCCGTACAAACATCTAAATGCACAGAGGCTATTTTTGCGTGCATTCAAAACGTTCATACGTCCCCAGCTGGGAGTACAGATTTAATATGTAGGAACAAGGTATAATATAGCTCGTACTGCAATGTTTTCTTGCTATCAGAAAAATTCTAAATGCTGAAATCGTCCGTCTATAGCATAATGATGGCAGCTGTCTATCATATTAACTCTGATGTCCAAGTATTTTATTTAGCTGTCTTTTAGCTGTCTATCTATGGCTCAAGGACTACTTTCTAATGGTTCGAATGCAGCCATCTGGGCAGTAGAGATCTCTATCTAATGGTCCAAAGACTTCTTTCTACCAGTAGCCTAAAATTGAGGTATCAGTCATCTAATTTCTGCCATTTTCTGATAATAGTGCTACAAAAAATATAAATTTACTGATATAACACAAAAAGCTATAAGAATTATTAAATATAGTGAAATAGTTTTAAGTAAGGCAAAAAATTATGAACAATCAGTCTGTTTTTGCTACTTACTAGCCGGGTACCCAGTAGCATGTTGTGAACATTTATTTTGGAAACCACGTGCTCTAAAAAAGAAAATTAATATTGATCTTTAATGTCAACTAAAAGTGAATTTGAATTTTGCCTTTTGTGTCTGTCTCAACAGTTTTTTTATTTCGAAATAACTTTTAAAAATTTGTATGCTTTCTAGTTCTTTAGTTTTTGCTGCAGTTGAAAAAAGTTTTTTAGCCTAACAAAATTAATCAAACAAACAAAAATAATCGATTTTAATAAGAGTAATATGAAGCGAATTATACTTTAACGTTCCATATAATGTAATTTGATTGGTAATCAATATTTAGCAAGTAGTAACTTCGAAATATTTTCGGCTCAATTTCATATTATTTTGTGTCCTACGATTTAATTTTACTCACTAATACCATATTATTTATTGTTCTAATCCTAAAGAGCGTCATCAATGATGAAGTCCAGCCTCTTTTATCTCGGCGGTGAAAGTGGGAAAGTAAATCATTGTATCCAAGCACTTCCCGCGGAGCTCAGTGTTAATCCCTGACTCTACAAAAGAATATGAGAAGAATTGATACTTTAGGAAACCTCTTTACTTTACAGTCTGTTTTTTACACTTTCTTCAAAGTCGCCAAGGTCGGCTTCTGACGCATTTCGGCTTGCCTTGGAAACTTTTCCACTTTGTCTCAGATCCCACAGTGCTCAGCGCCCCACTCGATGATGGAAAAGTTTCTTTTTGTGACTGCCACAAAACTGAACACTTTTTAGGCGTGGAAAACTGAATAATGGGGGACGGAAAGCGGGAAATTTCCCGGGACAACTGCATGAGGGCTGAAACTTTTCCTCAGTTCGTCTGCTCATGCAGCATAGGGTTTCATCAGATATTCAACTTTAGTGCAGGCTTAAAAACATACCTTTTTTGCAATTCGAACATTGAAAACAGGCAATTTCACTTTGTTAAGACGCTCAGCTCACTATGCTTTGCAACTGTTTAAATTTTGTTTAAATACTGACTGACTGACTGACTGACTGACTGACTGACTGACTGACTGACTGACTGACTGACTGACAGGGTGAGTGACTGACTGACTGACTGACTGACAGGGTGAGTGACTGACTGACTGACTGACTGACTGACTGACTGACTGACTGACTGACTGACTGACTGACTGACTGACTGACTGACTGACTGACTGACTGACTGGCTGACTGACTGACTGACTGACTGGCTGGCTGACTGACTGACTGACTGACTGACTGACTGGCTGACTGACTGACTGACTGACTGACTGACTGACTGACTGACTGACTGACTGACTGACTGACTGACTGACTGACTGACTGACTGACTGACAGGGTGAGTGACTGACTGACTGACTGACTGACTGACTGACTGACTGACTGACTGACTGACTGACTGACTGACTGACAGGGTGAGTGACTGACTGACTGACTGACTGACTGACTGACTGACTGACTGACTGACTGACTGACTGACTGACTGACTGACTGACAAGGCTCCTAAAGGATTCTATTGCAATAAAAAACTAACGATGGCAAAAATTCATTAAAACATCAAAGACCTTCGAATCTGTTAGTTTTCATTTGCAATTCATTTTCACGCTTTTGGCTTAGTTAATGCATCATAATTTGCAGGCTGAAAGAAAGCAAGGGGATTAAATCCCACTGAAAAACAAGAATTATTGATGGAAGAGCTCTGAGATACCTACCTATTTTACGTGTAATAAATAATGATATCGGAAAATAATATAATTTTAAAATATTGCATTTTTGCTTTCGCTTTGATGTAGAATACCTATTTTGTGGTTCAAACAGCAGTGCGTTTGTTAAGAAGTTACCGTCAGAATGAAATTAACCTTTGGACAAGAGCGAACCGTCTAACAATAACAAATAAACAGTTAAATTGGAGCACCGGATGCTAATGCAGGAAAGGGAAATCAAAACTCTATCGGAATTCGGAAGGCTCTCAAAGTAATAAATTAAAAGGCCAATCAAGCCTAACTGGGGGTGGGTGCGCTTCGGCTCTGAGCTTCCTCTCGATGTGTTTGATGCCTGCGCGTGACAAAACAGTTCTCGGATTTTTCGTTTTGATATTAGCTCAGGACTGTTAAACCATTGTAACGCGACACTTCAATCAAAATACTCACCTTTAAAGTTGTAAATAACATCGCCGTGCCCAATATTTACTAATGGCATAAAAATATGGTCCTTAAATCCTGTATGGACGCTATTTGTACTAATACATGCCTTACAGCAGTATTGCATGTAGCGGATTGATAGATAGATAGATAGATAGATAGATAGATAGATAGATAGATAGATAGATAGATAGATAGATAGATAGATAGATAGATAGATAGATAGATAGATAGATAGATAGATAGATAGATAGATAGATAGATAGATAGATAGATATATAGATAGATAGATAGATAGATAGATAGATAGATAGATAGATAGATAGATAGATAGGTAGATAGATAGATAGATAGATAGATAGATAGGTAGATAGATAGATAGATAGATAGATAGATAGGTAGATAGATAGATAGATAGATAGATAGATAGATAGATAGATAGATAGATAGATAGATAGATAGATAGATAGATAGATAGATAGATAGATAGATAGATAGATAGATAGATAGATAGATAGATAGATAGATAGATAGATAGATAGATAGATAGATAGATAGATAGATAGATAGATAGATAGATAGATAGATAGATAGATAGATAGATAGATAGATAGATAGATAGATAGATAGATAGATAGATAGATAGATAGATAGATAGATAGATAGATAGATAGATAGATAGATAGATAGATAGATAGATAGATAGATAGATAGATAGATAGATAGATAGATAGATAGATAGATAGATAGATAGATAGATAGATAGATAGATAGATAGATAGATAGATAGATAGATAGATAGATAGATAGATAGATAGATAGATAGATAGATAGATAGATAGATAGATAGATAGATAGATAGATAGATAGATAGATAGATAGATAGATAGATAGATAGATAGATAGATAGATAGATAGATAGATAGATAGATAGATAGATAGATAGATAGATAGATAGATAGATAGATAGATAGATAGATAGATAGATAGATAGATAGATAGATAGATAGATAGATAGATAGATAGATAGATAGATAGATAGATAGATAGATAGATAGATAGATAGATAGATAGATAGATAGATAGATAGATAGATAGATAGATAGATAGATAGATAGATAGATAGATAGATAGATAGATAGATAGATAGATAGATAGATAGATAGATAGATAGATAGATAGATAGATAGATAGATAGATAGATAGATAGATAGATAGATAGATAGATAGATAGATAGATAGATAGATAGATAGATAGATAGATAGATAGATAGATAGATAGATAGATAGATAGATAGATAGATAGATAGATAGATAGATAGATAGATAGATAGATAGATAGATAGATAGATAGATAGATAGATAGATAGATAGATAGATAGATAGATAGATAGATAGATAGATAGATAGATAGATAGATAGATAGATAGATAGATAGATAGATAGATAGATAGATAGATAGATAGATCACTCAATCAATCAATCAGTTTTTGTAGGTTACTGGCTGCTCTGGGTAGAGAGTACAGTGTTGAACAAGTATGCTTCGGGAGGTGTACTTTTGTATTTTAGTCCCGCAAAGCCCGCATCATTAATCCACCCAGGTGAAGTCAATATTATCAGGCGAAGCTGTCAAAATATATTTTGACTGCAGTTAAAGCACAGCTTCGGCCAGCTGTTCGCCCAGACCTTTCGCATGCATCACTCCGCTGCTACCAGTAGCCTCAGCACCTCAGGTTTTTATATTACTCACGTGTCAAACGCAACAACTGAGTTCGGTTTTTTTCCGTTTATTATAGGACGTAAAACTATGAAAACTAGCGCGCTTTTGAAAGTGCGTAAATATTTAATAAAACTACATATAATTTCGATCGCTTTAAACGCATAAAAAACTATACTTGCTAAAGCCGAGCAAAAGAAATAGAAACACAATACTTTAGTACTGATTTATCATTAAAATATAACGTGTCACGTGGATAAAAAAACGGGAAATTAAAGTACTTTAAATTATTAATTTTAATTTTAAGTGAAACTAAAAATAGAGATTTTACATTTATGCGACGGTAAATTGTTAGGTTGTTTATTAGGATGTTGCTTAATTCACGAAACCAAAGGTTTTTTGCCCCACTCTCTGTTCTCGCTCCCTATTTCCCGGTCCTGTTTCTCCTACTGGTGCTGCTGCAGCTCGCTGCGGCTGCTGCACTTCCAGCTGAACGTCTGCAGCGCCACCGCCTCGCCGCAGCTCGTCGGACGCGACTGACCGGCGCCAGCGCAGTTGCCGCCAATGGTGGCGTCCACCGCGCCACCGGAGCTACTCGCCTTCTTGCAACTGCCTTGCAGAGCCTTTCGAAAGCTCTTGCTGTAGCGCATTAGGATTAGGAAGTTCAGGCAGGAGTCGACTGGAACAAAGACCAGTCCCCAGTTGGCCACGCGTTCCATGCGCTCGAGGACGATTTCGAGCTCGCTGAGCGGCCCGGATGTGCACAGGATGTAGGCCACCGTGACGATGTGAGCGACGGCGAAGGGGAACTCGCAGACTATGAAGCCCAGTGACAGCAGCAGCACCAGCTTGCAGGACCGCCTCGCCGAGTCCCGGTTGAAGGCCCGGCCGAGCAGCGCGGTCGCCATCCGGGCGCCCATGGCGGCGATGCAGCCGCCCGGCAGGATGCTGCTGAGAGACACGACCAGCGCGTAGCGAATCAGCGCCGGTCGGAGGGCCTGTCGAAAGACCCGACCCTCGGCCCGGGCGTAGTCCTCCAGGCGCAGAGTCCTGTTGACAGCGGCGGCGTCGGTTGCCAACCGGATGTCGCTTTGGTTGATCAACTGGACGGGGATTTTACCAGCGTTGGTGATTGCGGCGCTTAGCCAGACCACGGCGGTTGCCATGACAACAATGCCAACCAGTGTTTGAGCTTGTCGACGAGCGCCGAAGAAGCCACCAGCCTGGGTGGCTCGGAACGGCTGCACAATGACGATCAGACGGCAGGCGGTGATGGCCATCAGCCAGTAGTTGCGCACGGCGTGCAGCGTGTGCAGGCCCGACTCCAGGTACAGACGGCCCGTGACGCCGTAGACAATCAGGTAGCCGACTAGGAAGAGCGTCAGGGCGATCTCGGAGCCGGTCAGCACCAGCAGGCTGTTGGTTTTGCCGTGGCGCGAGGTCTGTCGCCGGCGGGTCAGCGCCAGCAGCAGGTATGCGTTGAGCGACACGGCGAACAGCGACAGGGCGAGGGTGACGCTCCAGCTGACTCTGTCGAAGCCGGCGGGAGTCGACGAGTTCGACAATGGCGGCTGGTCACCCTTGTCTGTTCGCATTGAGTTGTCAAGCAAATTCAGCGGCTGATGAGGCTGCGACGTTGGCATCGCGATGTTGATTTTCCTCCGCTTACAAAAATCTCGAGTGGTGTCTAGAAGAGGAGAGTGCTAGCAGAAAAAGAGCGACTTCTTATTTATTGAGACCTGTCTCAACGAGAAAAGTACCTTCTGATTGGCTGACTCGAGTCGACTTTTGTCTTTTACTCGCAGAAAAAAAGGACAGACAGGAGAGCCTATCCGATTGAACCGAGTTTTCCAAAACTTTCTTGCCAATTCGAATAATCAATTATTCGAAAGTTAAAAGTCAAAAGCTACATTTTTTCCCGAAAAAAACATTCTATTGAGACTATACAAAAAGTGTTGTTAATTTTAGAGTTGAAATACAACTTGGACGGGTTGCAGTAAATGAATTCAATGACTAAGTTTGTTCAACAAAGAAACAACATTGCGAAATGTGATTTTCCATTAGACGGCCTATGTTACTGTTGTTAAATAGCTGCATGGCGCACTGGGGAAGCATATTTTTAATTTTATCCCCCCCAACCCGACATTGCGCGTGACAAATTGACAGGCAGGAATTCAACATACCCTAAAAATGAAGCGGATTTGTTTATAATTCCTGGCTAGCTTCAATTTAGCATGATTTTTTTAATCCTCCATTTAGTTGATTCAAACGAAATCAATATTTTTCGATGAATTTATAGAATTTTCACTTTTGTTGACTGTTATTGGATAAATTTGTGTTCGGTCACATTTATTTCTTTTTCTTTCTTTCTTGTCTGTTATATATATCTATATAGCATTTGTCATTCGTTATCTTTCTCAACCAAAGCAAGCTGCTGCACACAAAGACTATAATTGACTATTGCACTAGCAAGAAAAAGGCAAAATTCATATAGGTACCCGCTTTTTCCCACAGTCATAAGACTATAGGGTTAATTACTCTGCTAGAAGTAATGAGAATGCAGTTGCTCTACAATTAAAGTTTAAGCTAAGTTTATTTTAATCCCTTGTAATTACCTACTACGACTAACTAACTTACTATATATTTGAGTTAGCAACACAAGCATCAGCTGTATTGCGTAACAGAATTGAGCGCAATTGTTGCGTTCAACCCGCACATTTGGGTACTTTTTCCGACTCGGAAATTGAGTCATTAAAAAACTATGAAATTCTCTGGTAAAGAAAGAAACTTATTTATAGTTTTTATTTTTACGGCGGTGCTTGTGCGTATTACAACTGTCGCCCTTTTGTTGACAGGTGAGAAAATTTAAGTTTGTTGAGTAAAATTCTATACATTTTCTCTAATGCGAGAAATATATGGATTAGGTCAACTCAATTTTCGTCTTTAGATATTAAAAATCAAAAGAACCGAACCAAAGGATTATTTTTGTGACATTAATTAGCTTCAGAACTTTTACGATTGCCTTCACTGAGGTAATTAGATTAGCTTATTAGCCCACTAGTGACACGAATTGCAATAAGACAACGATCTGAATTCCATGGCAGGTCCTAATTAGATAATTTCAAATTCAAAATTACCGCCAGCCTATAGTTGATGCATAGTACATTTCGTAAAGCAGCGAGCCTAAGATCTACATCTTTTTACTTTTTTGCTCCTCAAATCCCAGCAGCACTTCCCGATGGGACGCATAAAACTGTCCGCTTTAATGACTCAAAGAAGACGAAAAACACACAATGTCATGTCGGACTTTTTTCTTCAGGACACGTGATTCAATATTGTTTCCATTTATAAATTTACTTTCCAAAATTTACCGACACTTACTATACACTTCTGTGTTTCAGTCTCTGTCTGTCTGTCTGTCTGTTTGTGTCCGTCTGTCTGTCTGTTTGTGTCCGTCTGTCTGTCTGTCTGTCTGTCTGTCTGTCTGTCTGTCTGTCTGTCTGTCTGTCTGTCTGTCTGTCTGTCTGTCTGTATGTCTGTCTGTCTGTCTGTCTGTCTATCTGTCTGTCTGTCTGTCTGTCTGTCTGTCTGTCTGTCTGTCTGTATGTCTGTCTGTCTGTCTGTCTGTCTGTCTGTCTGTCTGTCTGTCTGTTTGTGTCTGACTGTCTGTCTGTCTGTCTGTGTGTCTGTCTGTCTGTGTGTGTGTCTTTCTGTCTGTCTGTCGAATCAAAGGTTTTTTCGCAAAAATTTCCTGCTTATTTGTTTTTTGTAGGTAAAAATATTCTTTGTTCTATTTTAATGCCCCCCTTTTCTTTTAAACCTAGCCTTTGATTTCTTCCGCCGCCCAATGGGAGGGTGAGTCAGTCCAAAATTATGGTTGTGCCTAACCACGGGCTCCTAGATAATAACGGTTCTAATATATACAGGAGTCTGTAACCGTCTTAATAATAGGAAACCTTGTTGATATAAAGAGAAATTCAATATAGTTACAGAGTTGACATAGCTTCGTAAAAAACTAAAGGCTTTGTTGAACAAGCTATAGCTTGTAGTACTATCACTTTCAAGCTCTTTCAAGTAGCTAACGTGGGAAAATTTTCCGGGCTCCGCCTTATCTGTGAATCATGCCGGAAATCAAGCAACGGGGAAGTAAACTTTACTTCACCAAGACCCCAACAGCCGTGCAGTCTGGCGGAGCAAGGGAAAACCAGACATATGTAAGTGACACTCACCGCCAACACTGCCTCTAAAACGGACCACACAGGCGGACAATATTTTCCAGAATAGCATGCAGAGATCCTTACAAAATTATCCGTAACTTTTGAATGCTACGACCGATTTGACGTGGGTGGGTCTCATTTTAAAGATTATTAATTTTAAAAAAAACCGACTTACACTTGTCCCGAAATAACTTAGATATCTGCTTTTAACTATTGATAAATGCAAAGAGGGCGCATTGTAGAACTCAAACCTGAAAAAGTTGTCATGCAGAAAACTTTTTTATTAAGCTTAAACTTAGCAAAAATGTTTGTCTCACATGTCATCTATTACACGAAAATAAGCTCCCTTAAATGAAGTTCGAACCTGGCTGAATAAAATACAATAAAATACGTAAATTTTCACTTGTGTTCCGATCTCAAAACTGACAGTTTCTAGAATTCAATTTCCTTAGAAGCTGTCCAGCTAGGGTGCATTTTTTCCGGGCGCAATCTGTGAGGTTTATTGCAGTAAAGCGACAGGACTTTAAGCTGATGATGCGACCTTGCTGCATTCCTATAACAATAATTTTGAATACTGAGTATGGGAAAAGAGGAGAACCTCTTGGCCATTGCAGTCTTACTAGAGACTTTTTTCATGAGAGTTTTTTGGCCCACCAAGGCAGCTCCATCTTGGCTGTAGCTACCATTAGCTAACACACTTCAGCCTCCATTAATTTTTGATCGCCAAAACGAAATGTTTACCAAGATAATGCATGTGTGTAGGCCAAGAGCAACAAGGGAACAGGTTAAAGCTAAAATTGATGCAACCAATAATCCAGCTAGTTGTTGTGAAGGATGCAACCCAACTCCAGTATGTGACGCATATGTTAAACAATGCTATAAAAGATGAGGAACTGACAAACCCTCCATACAGTTAGAAATTCAGTTCGGTTCTTGTCAACACAGCGGAATGTTGCTGCAGATGAATTGCATTTTTCTGCCTCTATTGCTTCTACAAGCAGACCGGTTGGCTGACCCTGCCTCGCCTCCGGCAACTGTCTTACCGACGCCACTCATTCAGGCCGACGTGCCAAGAGTCGAAGTCGTTAGACATCGCCGACGAGAAATCCTGCGTCTTCGAGGCCGCTCTGTCGTCCGTTGAGTCGGCTGCTGTGCTGACCAGGTCAGGTAGCGAAGGCTCTTGTCGGGTGATCGCCGCCGCGTGCTCCCGTCACGAGCTGTGCAGCGGTGACTGCGTTGCGCTGCTGCCAGCCTCAGGGCTGACGGCCCTCGAGTACGTCGTCATGAGCGTGAAGAGCGGCTGCGGCGTCAAGGTCTGGGACCTGCTGAACACTGTGGCGCCGCATGGTGCTTATGCTGTACAGCCGGGCCGTCTTGGTGAAGCCTTTCTGCCCGTTGCTTTCCGATCCAGCCTGCTGGACGATGTGCAGCGGCTGATTGCCGGTCTGGCTTACAAGCAGTTCATTGTGCAGCTTTACAGGACCTCCAAAGTTGTTGTTAGACTGGTATTCGGTGTCGGCACAAATTTTTCAGACATTACTAAGCTGAATTGGTTCGCCAAGGATAGACTAATAGAATCATTTCCAGTGACCGATGTTGCTTCTAGAAGCACCAACGTTTTTAGCATCCAAGGCAGCACGCGTACAGATTTGAGCAGGCGCTTCTTGGTCAACTATGTGTACAACGACTGTCCCGGGGATTTCGGGTTCATGTGCGTGCTTGACATTCCGGACCCGTGCCAACATTGGAAGTTTTCTCACCCGATTCCGGCGATTGTGTACAACCCGAGGCCTGACAAGCCGTGGCAGGACAGCAGCTTCTTTGCCGACTACCTTGCCGTTCTAGTGCGCTGAACAGTTATGGCTTTGAAATATCCAGTAAAAATAATCGACTCATTGCAACTGTAGTTTTTTACTATTATATTATAACTAAAAACAAACGCCCTGATTGATGTACGAGCATTAATCAAAGCGACTATAAAAAACAGCTTCAGTTTATCTCCCTCTTACTACGTGATAATTTTTTTAATATCACTTATCTCTTCTAACTAAGCCTATATGTAAGCTTTCATTTTGTTTCATTTCACATGGCACTCTCATAATATTGTGATAAAAAATAATATACTCGCTATATACTAAACTACTTGACAATCGATTAGTTATAACTGTAGCTTTTCTCGGGTCAACAAGAGACCTGATCGTTATTGAAAGAGACGATAAGAAAAAGTTTCCCGTTGAGATACCGGTATTATACTCTCTCTGGTTGCAGCCTAGTAATAGTAATACTAAAGACATTTCGCGAACATTCGCAAAGAAAAGAATCGCCAGGAAATATTCAGATTTCGCCGCAACTTCGACTTCCAGTCCCCGCTGTAGCTACCGTAAAGAACTAAGTGCCATTTCAGCACAACGTCGCTTGTAGAGCGCCTCAGCTATCAATAAACTGCCCTCCCTAGACTTGAAAAACCCAACAGACGGAGATTCCCAAATAATCGGCAAGAGTTCGATATAATCAAAGTAGTTATTTCGCGGAAAGCAGAACCAATTCAACCAGCTAAATTTGTCCAACTGTGGCAGGATGGTCTCCAGCGACTGGACGATTTCCAGTGAGTGTGACGCCGATCCTGCGACGGGACAATTTTTAATGTGTTTTACTCCCCTCGCTGCCGTGTTCCCCCGTAGGGATTCCTCCCGCTGGCCCGCTCCCCCGGCTGGGTCCCGCTGCCGGATCGCTCCCGTTCCCGGAGTCCTGCCGCTGGAGATCCCGCCCATAAATACTTAGAGCTCCAGCGAGATCCCTCCTCAGACTCTGAGTCGAGCGCCCTCCCTGTCCAAGTAGGCTCCATACTCGAGGCCCCTTATTTTGTAGTACTCAACGCTATTATCAATTAAGTTAGTTAACTTAGTAAGCCGTTCTTTTCTTTCGTCGTTAATAAAATACGCTACACGCCAGCGCTTGCGCCTACTCAGCGCCATTTAACTTCTGTAGCGCCTCTGCGCCTTTTGGATTAAATCCTGCCTTACAGCTCCTAGTTTTCTTTGACTCGATACAGGACTTTTGAACTTAAACCGGATAAAGATCCGTGACTTAAAAGGAGGATTATTAGTAAGACTCGTGCTAGATCAAACTAATATTTCCTTCTCCGCTAATTAGCGGTGGTGGCAGCGACAAGCTACTAATAGTAAGCCCTATAGCATTCTATTGCCTAAATTTATTCGAATCGCCAAAACTCGCGCAATAATCAGTTCAAAGAAGGCAAATCAAATATTAGAGTGTCAACCGAATTCTGCACATCCATCGAAGAGTTTGCGCCGTCAAGACCGCTCAGCTACCGCTCAGCTACCCTCCCCCCGGACTTTGAGGATCCGGCATTGGAGTTCCCCGAACATCAGCACTAACTTTGTTTAAATCGATGGTCAGTTTCGAAGAATTTCCCCACGAATTCAATCGTGAGCGCGGAACGCAAATCTCCAAATCAAGACCGCCCCACCAAAACCAAATAAAATTTCAGACCCCCGCCCTCACAACATAGATTTCGAGAATTCTCTAGGAGGAGTCAACATTTCTGAAAACCCAGCGCAGCAATAATTATTTTATTAACTTATCTGATTCCGTTCGTCAGTTTTGGCTCACATACCGGTACACATACTTGCCATTTAGTTCATTATTAGGCCACGTCCTAATTATTAGGCCTAGTTACTTGTGTAACTAATTTTCTTGATATTTATCATTGCATGCTTATAGAATTAGGCCTAAAGATGAAGTCTCTTGTCAGTGCTACATAGTCCTACTGAAGATAATGTCTTATGTCTGTGCCTTACAGGTTATTAGCTTTGCATGATTTTATAGTAAAAATGGCTATTGGCTAGGCCTGTAGGCTAACCATAGTGCTTGTTAGATATTAGGCCTACTGAAGTGTACTTTAACTGCAATTTAAATTATAGGGCATATTCCAAACAATGTGGCCATAATATACATAAAAATGTTTAATTTCTGAATTACAATCATTTAAATGAGTTAGTTAAAATATCTTTATATCTAAAATATACTTTTATTTATTAAGGAATTGACATTTAAGCATTAACTAGCTGGAGCCTTTATTTAGATTTTTGGCTTCAACAAAAGAAAATTTTATTCAAGTATTGTTTGACTAAGTTTAAAGTAATAATTGATTACTCCTGTCCCCATCAGGCCAGATGTGCAGCCAATAGCACAGCCGCAGCTATTGTGCAGCACTTCTGAAGACTGCATACTGCTGTTTAGTCCATGGACTGGGAGGACGCCACACCCACCTTCAATTACCCCAGCTGATGCTAGTACCCATTTAACAGCTGGGTGAACTAAAGCAATGCAGAGTTAAGTATCTTGCTAAAGGACACAAATTGTACCAATGGAGTTGGGAATCAAACCCCGGACCTTCAAGTCTTGAGTCTAATACTCTAACCACTAGGCTACAACCCCCTAATTTGATATACCATGTATATAGGATCAAGTGCATATCTAAAGCAAAAAAAGCAAAACATATGCACGATGTCTTTGGGTTCTTAGTATTTAATAAACAAAAAACAACTTTTAAATATAATTCCTTAATTACATCTTTAGCTTAATATCTTTTATTATTATTGAATGCCCCCTCTTCAATATTAGATATTTAGACTAGAAACAGTTCTAGTATTTTTCTGTAGTTAGGATACTTGTATTTATAGTGCTGGCCAAAATGTATTTGTTGTAAATTTTTCCTTGAACTATGGAATACTAAAAATGCAAAATCAATAATTTTTAAGTTATTGATATATATCTATCCAACTTATAAGTGCACACAAGATCAATTATTAATTGACTATCTAGAGAAGAGGAATTTTGTATATGATTT
Organism: Macrostomum cliftonense; assembly: GCA_950096795.1. NCBI lineage: Eukaryota > Metazoa > Platyhelminthes > Macrostomidae > Macrostomum > Macrostomum cliftonense. The sequence continues at coordinate 42,618 of CATNEM010000294.1, read as the reverse complement.
ATTTAAAAACATATCAACAAAATTTTAAATTTACAATGAACTAAAAGACTTTTAGAGGGCCTTACTGTATTTGTAAGTCTATAGGAAAGTTGCACATATAATGGTGCATAGAAATTAGGATTTTGAGTAGCAATTGATACTAGTTGCAAATCACTTATAAATGATTAAAATTTTTGGAAAAATAATTTTATAAATTAATATTTCCAATCCTCTAGGATTAGTTAACCTAAGAAATTTAGGTATTAATATCTCTATTGCATTACTAATTGTAGACTATCATTGGATAAATTATTTTACATTTTAACTTTAAGTAATATAATTTAACTAATAAAGTAATTTTTATTTCTTTTTGTCAAATAAGTTTCTCTGTCAATCAAAAAGATAAAAGTGGATCAATTTATTTATAAGCTAGCCTTGTTGTATATAGGCAAATGGTAGTGTCTTATTAGCATTGGCATAGTTATTAAGCATAATAAATGTTCACTTCTCTCTTAATAATTCCACTTCTATTTTTGATTCTTTTAGCTTTTGGATGTTATTTATTATGTTAGATCCTTATTATTTCTTAGAAATAACAATATATTTTGAAGGTAGCAATTTGGTAGACATGCACTAAGCCTTTAACACTTTCACACCCTACTTATAAATCTTTGCAACACCAAGTCTTAACAGCTTCCAATGGGATGGAGGATTGCAACCTTAATTATTCACTAATTATCTAGGTAATTAATTCTTAGTATTTGTCTAATTAATTTAATTCTACAATCTCTTTGTAATTTATCTTAGTAATCACTCATAGTAGTAGTTTTCTAAGTAATGCTTCTCTGGTAAATGATTAACTCTCTCACTCTCTGAGAAACTCTTAGTAACCTTTATTGTATCAAAAGCTAGTGAGCCAATTGATTTCATTTTTAGGCTTTGCAAGGTAAAAGGCAAAATATTTTTGCCTTTACCTGAAAAACCTGAGAAACCTGAGTTTACCTGAAAAACTGTCTATTTATATATGAATAGTACAAATTTAACATTTGTTTTAATTGGTATGATATAGAAAAATATTAGAAAATATCTAACAAATATTATTGAATATTTTTCAGTTTTAAACAAAAGGTTTTTTGCACACATTCAAATTAAACAATATTTTTAGGCAACCTGCACATACATAAATTAGCAACTAATTTATATAGATAAGTGAAGATAAGTGCAAAGATAAGTGCAATGCAGTGAGGAGTATAAAAAAACATGGACCCCTTAATACCTGTTACTGTTGGAAATTAAAATTTTAGTTCAACATTTAGTCAGTATGTAAATAAGAAAGGGGAATTAAGCAAAAGAGATTTAAAGTGAAAAAGAAAGTAAAAAACTTTACTGAAGCCAAGTAATAAGCAAATACAAACCCAGCAAATTTTTGGAAGATTAAATAATTGAAGAAAATAGAGCATTTGAGATCACAAAGGGATCTGTGATATATGGAAAACCAAAGGAGAAAGATGGACTTAATGAGCAGTACTAAAAAATAAAAATTGAAACATTGTATTAGTATCTTGCACAATGGTATGGTAATAAAAAGTCTTTATTTTTTAACTAATAGGTAGAAACCAAACCAAACAGTTTTGGTATGTTTTAAGTAGTATGTAGTTAGGCCGTATCTATATTCCTGTATATAAGTATCTTTACTAGTGAAGAATCAACCAAATATTCCTGTGGTTATTTGCAGCCTTTTTCCCAGTTTCCAAGTCATGAGCAACATAGCCGACCAGCGCATTAGGCGCGAATTCAAAGAGGTAATGAAAAGCAACGAAATAGCTAGTCACCACATTCGAGTGGAGCCAATCTCTGATAATTTACGCAAACTCCGCGGCGAGATCTGCGGTCCGCCGGATACTCCCTACGAGCACGGCAAATTTCAGGTATTCGGGTCAAATTTCGGTACCTCCGGTAAATTTTGGGTGGGTGTTGCGGTACCTCCAGCCCGTCAGGAGTCAGGACTGAGGGACAGCTTGCTGCGACTGTGCCATTGGCTGTACACTCCTCGCCCACATTTTGTTAGAAATCATAAAATGGGATTTTTTAATGAATTCTGATACTCTTGTCGCCGCGCCCCCATCCACAGCTGGAGGTTGTGATCCCGGACTCGTATCCGTTCACGCCGCCCAAAGTGAAATTCGTCACCCGGATCTGGCACCCGAACATCAGCTCCGTCACCGGGGCCATCTGTCTGGACATTCTCAAGGACCAATGGGCCGCCGCCATGACCCTGCGCACCGTCCTGCTGTCCCTGCAGGCCCTGCTGGCTTCGCCTGAACCAGACGATCCCCAGGACGCCGTTGTTGCCAAGCAGTACAGGGAGAATCATTCGGTATTTCTGCAGACGGCCAGGCACTGGGCCAGCGCGTACGCCGGAGCCCCAGACCGGGAGTCCGAGCTCAGGGCCAAGGTGGAGTCCCTGAAACAGATGGGATTTCCCGAGGTAAGATTTATTGCCTATTTTTTTTTACCTGGGAGTTTTTTGTATGACTGCGAGACAAATTAATATGTATTGGTTTCCTGAGGGGATTTAAGCATAAAGTAACCACCAAGTGGTATTTTTAGGATCAATATCCTCAAGTAGGATTTTCATGATTTATTATCACTAAGTAGCATGTTCAGGATATAATATCCCCAATAGGGATTTTAAGGATTTAATATCCCCAAGTGAGATTTTAGGGATATAATATCTTCGAGTGAGATTTTTAGGATATAATATCCCCAATTGGGATTTTTAGGATATAATTTCCCCAAGTGGGATTTTTGGGATATAATATCCCCAAGTGGGATTTTTAGGATATAATTTCCCAAAGTGGGATTTTTGGGATATAATATCCCCAAGTGGGATTTTTCGAATAAAGTATCCCCCTAGTGGGATTTTTACAAAAATATTATCCCCTAGTGAGATTTATAGAAAAATTATCACTAAGTGGGATCTTTAGGATAAATTAACCCCCAAGTAGGATTTTTAGGATATAATATCCCTAAGTAGGATTTTTAATACAAAATTCCCCTAAGTAGGATTTTTACGATAAATTTTCTCTAAGTAGTTTTTAAGGATAAAGTATCATCTGTTGGATTGGAACGTTAAAATACCCTTATTCGACTTTGGGATAAAAATTTTGTTATTAGAATGATTCATGGCTGAGATTAAATATCTATGCTACGGAATTTTTAGTGTGAAATATCCCTACGTGAGATAATTTTTAGAGCTGAATTATTGCGTTTTGAGACTGAATTATCTAACTCTATCGCGTATTAATTTACACTGTCTTTCTAGCACGACTGCCGAGTCGCTCTGTCCTCAAATCTATGGAATCTTGAACGGGCCACTGAGCACTTGCTCAACCAGTAACTTCGTGATAGCGCGTCACTTATATTCAATGCTTACTTGATGCATGTACGGGGTATGTGAACTGGCGAAATATTCAGCTCTCTTATCTAGTAAGCTCTAAAAATCTTACTCTTGTAATTTAATTGATGCGTGCGAATTTGACTACTGTTCACTTGGCAGTAGCAAGTAGCAAACATCAGTGACCAAATAATTGTTTAATTTAAAGAAAAATAACTCTAAACGGTCATTAACACTATTAGGTGCGTCTTGAGTGTTTTTGTTGTTGAAAACATTGAATGCTTGCGCCACAGAGATGCTCTCTATAGCTGTCCTGTCTTTACTTTCCTATTGCTCGCATTATTTTGCAATGCCGAGAGTATCCAAGTTGGCAAATTGCATAGCCGAGTTTGTTCGTTATAATTTTAATTTAAAAACTGTCGGTTTATTAGTTGTACCGGTATGTACTTTTATTTGATTTATTTTGGTCAGATACTCTTTTTCCTTTGATAAAATATAACCTATATATTGAAGATAACAATTAAATAATATCATAATTGGCTTAGTTTACACTATGAATCCATTGTCACTAGCCTATGGCCTAATAAATAATTGAGCTGGTTTATAAAAAAACTTTAATGTTTTTCTATGGCGTTTTCGACTGACTGCCTAGGTGCTTTTATAATCATTTACGCGAGTCATCAAAACGAAATTGTCACGTTGTACAAGAGAAATATAATTTATTATGTTTATTACTAAAACGAATAATCCACACTTTCCTGGCGTAGCAACTTGATAAACGTTATTACAAGATGACAAGTGAGAGCAGTTAAATAAATGTTCATTTGTAATCAGCTAATAACAATTTTTTTTAGTTCAATATTAATCGTTTAAATGGTGTTTCTTGAAAAAATTATATTTTTACTTATTTATTTGTATACACTAGATTGGCCAGTTATTACCATGTTTTGAAATCCTAAAAAGACAATTTGTACTCTTTAGCCAGGTTAAGCGAGACTGCAGCTGGACCAGAAACAGAGTAAACAAGAAAAACCCGAGTGGTTAGTCCAAATGTTGAGTTTCGGCTTTGTCGTTTTGATCTGAGCAATTACGCAGATTCCTAATAAATTACTTGAAGATTGACATACTAAAAATGCACGCGATAAGGAAGGCCAAGTGATCTCTTACCAAAGCAATCAAATTAATGCACTTCTGATACTCTCAAAATCCAAAGTGGCCGAGCTAGATCTTGATCTCGACCTTTAGTACGTGTACAAGTACGTCGATATCATCGCTTGCAAATGGCAACTGATGACCTACAAATACCGGCCCAATTTGTCCCGAAAATCTTCAACCTTTCGGATCACGACGCTACTCTCAGTGATCTCAAGACACCCACCCATGCTAGTGTCCCTGTTTGGTTGAGGAAGGTCCCAACCAGAAGAGTTGCCCCCACCGAAGTCACATTCCGGTGCGACCTGACTGGTTTGAGGAAGCCCTAGCTGTCCCAGTCGGAAGAATCCTCGATCTACAGTCCCCAGAATCAGCATCAGTGACGACAGCGGCGATCACGACACGGTCGCTCCCAATTTTTGTTGCTTGCTCAGCGATCTTGTTTATCAATTTTTATAATTTTCATTACGTACGGTGTACGCGTAGCGCACGCATATAGTACTAATTTAAACAAAGGAGACTTAATACTTTTAAGTTAATTTTTCTATTAACAAGTTGATGCAAGGATTGCAAAAAATATGCCATTTTGAAGCTCGAAAATTTTGAAATATTTATTTACATATCCTTGATTTAGAAAGTTAATAAATAATTTATTCGGTTTTAAAATTGAAAGGTTAATTTCGTGGCTTAAATTTCCAGTCAATGATTGGAAGTCAATAGTTTTATTCTTTATGCATGTTTATTCCTTACAAAGAAAAAGCATGAATTATGAAAGACCTACTTATCGCCCCCCTTCTGAGCAGGTAATTACATTTCAAGTAGTTGCTATTCTTGTGAACATGTTCAGTGCAAAAGTTTATAATACAATTTGCCACAGATAGATGTCTTGTCGATTTCAAATATTTAAGGACTTATTAGTACTTTAAGTCAGAAATAAAAAGTTTAATTTGTCTCTTACTTCATATTTGCAAGACCTATGAGAGATAAACCTATAAATATGTATCATTATTCATTAATGTATGAATAGGTTTCTATCTTTAAATTTAAATTGACTCAGCTTTGAATCGTGGAGCTTTTTAGGTAAATTTTTATGTACGTTAAATTAACGAGCTGCATAGCTAGTTTTATACAACCAATAGCCAGAAGATTTTTTTAATCATTTAACAGTTTTTCATGGCATTCTTACTAAAAGTTTTGTCTTGTGTAGTTATTTTATTATTAATTTAAATAGGGTATTGTTAATCCACTAATTACTGAATAAAAGTACATATTTTATTAAATATAAATACTGAAAATTAAAAATAGTTTTGAATTATAGTTTGAAAAATTTTCTAGAAGAGTGGTTTTATTATCATGCAAAATAATGCGATTTATGGATTTAATTCTGTGTCAATTTTAGTGGCAAATCGTAGCAATTACTTTATATTTTTATAATCGTGTCCCTAAAGATTTTATTTTGTAAAAATTAAATAAAAACGATATAAATCTTCTAAAAGAATTTTTATCATGAGTTCTAAGGGCTGGAATTAAAAGAAAGTAGCTAATTTCGATCACAGCTCGTTGATCTTCACATCTACGTGGTGCCGGCTTGGCTGTGGCATGACAGGCTCCGAAGCGCTTTTAACCAGGTGATTGGAGAATCCGTGTCTGCGGGCTTTGTCAGGTAATGCATAGACGGAGTTTAGTTGATCAGTGCCTTAATTTAAATTAGTAAATTGATGAAAAACAACTGCCTTTTCTTGCACATTCTACAATATTTAATCCTGCGGCCAGAGTTCCACCAGAAACTCATCTCGATCAGCTGCGACAAGAAATCGAAAAGCAATTGGGCTTCGAAGTTGTGCCAAGAAGTTTTGTCTTCTGCAAAAGTGTCGGTCGTTGCCTCACTCAGGTGAAAAGTGAAAAACAAGCATGATAACTAAAGTTACTTTGGAATGCTGGTCAAGTAAAAAACTTGATTGTTGTCTCGATTGTGTTCTGACAGGTTCGCGGTCACCAAGAGCGCGAAATGAAAGTGAAGCACTTTCTACCGCCGCATGTGAGTTGAAAATATGAGTAACAGTGGCTTATTCTTAACTAAAACAAATCAAATAAATTGTATTTCATACAGGCCTACTGTCCAGAGATTTTCGTGCTGGACTCTGAAGTGGCTCGCCGAGCTCAGGCCAGCTCTAACGGTTCAATGGCGTCAAACAGAAGCAGCAATGCGGGCGAACTGGGACTAAGTAAGTCATTATTTATTAATTTTCCGGGAATTTCGATTATTTTACTTACCTTTTTTGTTATCTCTTTCAGCAAGTCGTTCAGGTTTTCACAAACGTCTTAACCAGACAAGTAAGCCATTTAATCCTATTTTTTTAGTTTTTTTTAAAAAACGAGTCTCTTCCTGTGTGGAAAAGTGCAAATTCACATTCTTTTCAAATAAATCCACCCAGCTGTTTATCACGGCAAGGCGCCTCAGGTGACGCAGAAGGGCGGCACTGGGGTGTACATCGGGCCTTACCCGATGCAGAGCTATCCGGGTCTCAGCTCCCGACCCGGCACCGCTGGTAGTGAGTTCTCTTTGGAATCTTTTTTTATTCAAAAGCCTTCCACTACGTAAAAATTTTTGCAATGCCCTTCTTAGGCCAAGGATTGCACGATTCCGGTCTAGACATGGACGATGACGAATCAGAAAGGTTCGATGAAAGAAAACGCTTTATTGATTGACATTTATTAAAAAAGAATCTGCCTGTTTCTACGCTAAAATACAGCTTAGCTCTGATTGGCTGCTTAACTGCATCAATATAGAGTAGAATATTAATGTACACTCGCTATTAGCTTTCTCTTCATTCTCTTACCCTCCCAAAAGTAACAATGTACATTGAATGTACATTGCCTAGGCTTACTTGTACTTGGCTTTATCTAACACGCTTGGCTAAACCTGAAGGTCGGCGCCGCTGGCCGGACCCCATTCCGATCCGGTGCGTCTAACTCAGCTGGCGTCAAACTTGTCTTGGAGGCGTCATCGACTGCTCACTGACGCCGATGTTCAATGGCATCGACGCTTTGGACGATCCGGCGCTATTACTGCGATTTACCAGCGTTGGTGAGGCCCGCAACAAGGCGATTCAGTGCGGAAACTTTGAATTTGTTTTTTTATTTAGAATAATTTAGCCTGATAGACTTTTTATCTTAAAAGTTTTAAATGCTTTCTTAGAATTCTTAACGATTTTTACTACATTGAATTTTATTTGCGGATTTTTTAGAACCGGTTGCAAGCCTTTGTAAAAAAACCCATTAAAAAGCTCGGGAATTTTCATGAAACTCGCAGAGAGCGGCTGAGACGGCTGGAGGAGGAGGCGAGGCGGCTGGCGGAACTGGAGAGAAGGCAATCAATCATATAATATCTATAAATTTGGTTTTTGTAACTATGCAGCTATAATAACTAATCATGCCAATTGACGCGCTTAATTATCCACTTGATAATGCTTCTATTTTAAATAGCTAATCAAACTCCTGATTCTAGATTTTAAATAATTTGAAAAAAAAACGGCAATTCTCAATTCAGGCGCGCCGAGGAAGAGGAGCGACGCCGTCGAGAGGAGGCTGAGAGGCGACGCCGTGAGGAAGAGGAACGCCGTCGGAGAGAGGAAGAAGAGAGACGGCGCAGGTGGGGTGGTGTTTTGCTTCTGGGGGCGGTTTGCTGCGCAGAGAACAACAACAGGCAGATTGTCAGAAGGCCAGACAGTCTGACGTGCAGACACGGAGGCAAACAATTTTATATAGACAGACATACGGACAGACAGAGAGACACACATACAGGCTGACAGACTGGCAGAAAGACAGACAGACAGACAGACAGACAGACAGACAGACAGACAGACAGACAGACAGACAGACAGACAGACAGACAGACAGACAGACAGACAGACAGACAGACAGACAGACAGGCAGACAGACAGACAGTCAGACAGACAGTCAGACAGACAGACAGACAGACAGACAGACAGACAGACAGACAGACAGACAGACAGACAGACAGACAGACAGGCAGACAGACAGTCAGACAGACAGACAGACAGACAGACAGACAGACAGACAGACAGGCAGACAGACAGACAGACAGACAGTCAGACAGACAGACAGACAGACTGGCAGACTGGCAGACAGACAGACAGAGAGACAGAGAGACACACATACAGACTGGCAGACAGACAGACAGACAGACGGAAAGCAATTCGAGGAGACCCTCTTATTTCCTGGAATACGACAGATTCGTACTCTCTTTTCGAGGAAAGGTAGTACAGTACGGCGATTGGAAACTTAAAATATTTTACATAGCTGCTCGCATATCCATATAGTGCATTTTTCGCTAAAAAAGACTAAAAATCCCAGGTAATTCAGCTGTACCGTGCTTTCACGTCTAGAGTTTTCAAGCCTGGTTCATTTCGTTCCTAAATAGCAAAGTTATTCAAGCACATGATAAACTGGTGAAAACTCTTCTGTCTATAGTCAGTCTAATAGAACTCTAACCCATTGTCATGGTGACAATCTTTTTTTCTTACTACTGCACTTGGGGAAGAGCTAGGCGCATTTCAACAGTCTGTTTAGACTTGGTTGCATCTGGCCATGAGCAGTGATTGTTTAAACTTGATGCTCAGTAGAGAGCTCGAGCTTCACCTATCTGTGAGTGAGTGAGTGAGTGAGTAGGCGGTCACTGTGTTGACTGTTCGCTTGACGTTGCGCTGCTGTTAGAATCTAAACAGCCTGGAAGAGTCAACTTACTGTCTGGCTTTGTTTAATCAAGCAGCTCAGTCGCAGCCAACGCAGTCCAACATTTTTCTTTAGAGACTCAATTGAACCAAAATGGACGAAAATATTGTTTGTTATAATTCATCTATTTTTAACGGTTTCTAAACTTGGTTTTTTTTAATTTAATTTTATCCGATCTCTGCAAATTTTTTTCATTTGGATTTTCAGACTTGCCGAAGAAGAGGAGGAGAGACGGCGGCGGGAGGCGGAAGATGGAGCCAATAACAGTGTAGGTGCTTGTTGCTGACTCCATTTTTGCACTTTTGGGCGGGGGTGGTAGATTGTCTTGATTTTTTAGTAAATTTTGTCTTAAGGGTGTTGGTTACCACATGGTGACGTATTGGGTGTCAAATAGTGACTTAAAAAGTGAAAAAAAAGTTACATCATCGGTACTAAACCGTTACGTCATAGACATCCAAAATAGGTGCCAAATAGTTCCACTTCCAGTTTTTTTGGAAACTAGAAGTTCGGGGCCTTATGCACGAATTGGTTGGGCCATGGACCATGGCAACGCCCAAGGGCATAAAGAGTGTACATTCCTGGAACCGCCGCTTGTACACCCTATGTGAGTGCGTGACTGGGTGCCGGCCTGTGTGAGTGTGTGTGTGTGTATGCCTGCATACCGTATTTAGTGTGACTGAAGGCGCTTCGGGAGTCAGCGCAATGAACAGTCATGCCCATTCGCTGGTTGTGGGACGATGTCGCTTTAAGCAGATTTAGCTTATTTTTTAGATTTCAAGTGGTTCTTGTAGTCAGCATTAGTGGTGTTAGATAGATGTTGGTTTATCAGAAATGTCAACTATAATCGTAGAACACAGCTTACTACTAAAATCTTTCAGCTAATTCCCAACCTACTAATTGAGGAAGCCACGATGGTGCATGACCAGGACACGGAAGATCCGCAGGAGAAACTCCGACGTGAGAGTGAGTGAATCTATTTTGAATTTTTTTTGCTTTGCTACTCTACTAATGAGTAGTGTTGAACACATTCACGCAAATCAAGCCAATAAACTCGGTTCTCTTCCAGGAGAAGAGCTGCTGCAATTGTTGCAGCGTATTCGCGACGAGCGCCTGGAAATCGAGCGCCGGCGTGAGGACCTGATGAGACGCGCCAAGCAGCTGCAGGCCAGGATGCAAAATCTGCGAAACCAGGGTAGGTTTTTTTCTAAAACTAAAAATAGATTTTCAAATGATTTTCAAAGTTTCAAATGAAAGCGACATCACAAGTGAAACTTTTCAATCGCAGCTCGAGACATGTGGAAAAAGCGCTATTTTGAAGAGAAAAAGCAGACAGTCCCGCTCGAGGAGCAGGCGAACCGGCTGCGCGAAGAATTGGAGGGCTACCACAAACGAATGGTGGGCACCATGACCTCCCGGGTCAAGGAGGGCAAAAACATCGATGCGCCTGATGCGACTCAGCAGGTAGGTTGTAGCTCCTCAAATTGGATTGCCAATAGCTGAGGACACAAATGATCTTCAACAAACTTGGAACTCTTCATGGACTCTTTTCAGCTGAATCTGCGCATTCAAGCTACTAGAATGCAGCACGAAATCGAGGAGCTGCAGCGTCGCGTGGACGACTCGAAGATGAAGCTGACAGCTGAGGTCAAGGTCAGTTGAAAAGAGTTTTTTAGAATTTACACACGTTCGTTTTATTAAATCATATTTTTCCAATTAGACCAGCCAATTAGAGCGCTTTTCCTGCGCCATGTTTAATCAGTGGCTCTATTACCCCACACCTCAGCCAATTAGAGCGCTCCTCCTGCGCCATGTTTAATCAGTGGCCAATTAGAGCCCTCCTCCTGCGCCATGTTTAATCAGTGCCTCTACTTCGAAGTATTACCTCACACCTCAGCCAATTAGAGCTCTCCCCCTGCGCCATGTTTAATCAGTGGCTCTATTACCCCAAACCTCAGCCAATTAGAGCGCTCCTCCTGCGCCATGTTTAATCAGTGGCTCTATTACCCCACACCTCAGCCAATTAGAGCGCTCCTCCTGCGCCATGTTTAATCAGTGGCTCTATTACCCCACACCTCAGCCAATTAGAGCGCTCCTCCTGCGCCATGTTTAATCAGTGCCTCTACTTCGAAGTATTACCTCACACCTCAGCCAATTAGAGCTCTTCCCCTGCGCCATGTTTAATCAGTGGCTCTATTACCCCACACCTCAGCCAATTAGAGCGCTCCTCCTGCGCCATGTTTAATCAGTGGCCAATTGGAGCGCTCCTTCTGCGCCATGTTTAATCAGTGGCTCTATTACCCCACACCTCAGCCAATTAGAGCGCTCCTCCTGCACCATGTTTAATCAGTGGCTCTATTACCCCACACCTCAGCCAATTAGAGCGCTCCTCCTGCGCTCATGTTTAATCAGTGGCCAATTAGAGCGCTCCTTCTGCGCCATGTTTAATCAGTGGCTCTATTACTTCACACTTCAGCCAATTAGAGCGCTCCTCCTGCGCCATTTTTAATCAGTGGCTCTATTACCCCACACCTCAGCCAATTAGAGCGCTCCTCCTGCGCCATGTTTAATCAGTGGCTCTATTACCCCACACCTCAGCCAATTAGAGCGCTCCTCCTGCGCCATGTTTAATCAGTGCCTCTACTTCGAAGTATTACCTCACACCTCAGCCAATTAGAGCTCTTCCCCTGCGCCATGTTTAATCAGTGGCTCTATTACCCCACACCTCAGCCAATTAGAGCGCTCCTCCTGCGCTCATGTTTAATCAGTGGCCAATTAGAGCTCTTCCCCTGCGCCATGTTTAATCAGTGGCTCTATTACTTCACACCTCAGCCAATTAGAGCGCTCCTCCTGCGCTCATGTTTAATCAGTGGCCAATTGGAGCGCTCCTTCTGCGCCATGTTTAATCAGTGGCTCTATTACCCCACACCTCAGCCAATTAGAGCGCTCCTCCTGCACCATGTTTAATCAGTGGCTCTATTACCCCACACCTCAGCCAATTAGAGCGCTCCTCCTGCGCTCATGTTTAATCAGTGGCCAATTAGAGCGCTCCTTCTGCGCCATGTTTAATCAGTGGCTCTATTACTTCACACTTCAGCCAATTAGAGCGCTCCTCCTGCGCCATTTTTAATCAGTGGCTCTATTACCCCACACCTCAGCCAATTAGAGCGCTCCTCCTGCGCCATGTTTAATCAGTGGCTCTATTACCCCACACCTCAGCCAATTAGAGCGCTCCTCCTGCGCCATGTTTAATCAGTGCCTCTACTTCGAAGTATTACCTCACACCTCAGCCAATTAGAGCTCTTCCCCTGCGCCATGTTTAATCAGTGGCTCTATTACCCCACACCTCAGCCAATTAGAGCGCTCCTCCTGCGCTCATGTTTAATCAGTGGCCAATTAGAGCTCTTCCCCTGCGCCATGTTTAATCAGTGGCTCTATTACTTCACACCTCAGCCAATTAGAGCGCTCCTCCTGCGCTCATGTTTAATCAGTGGCTCTATTACCCCACACCTCAGCCAATTAGAGCGCTCCTCCTGCGCTCATGTTTAATCAGTGGCCAATTAGAGCGCTCCTTCTGCGCCATGTTTAATCAGTGGCTCTATTACTTCACACTTCAGCCAATTAGAGCGCTCCTCCTGCGCCATTTTTAATCAGTGGCTCTATTACCCCACACCTCAGCCAATTAGAGCGCTCCTCCTGCGCCATGTTTAATCAGTGGCTCTATTACCCCACACCTCAGCCAATTAGAGCGCTCCTCCTGCGCCATGTTTAATCAGTGCCTCTACTTCGAAGTATTACCTCACACCTCAGCCAATTAGAGCTCTTCCCCTGCGCCATGTTTAATCAGTGGCTCTATTACCCCACACCTCAGCCAATTAGAGCGCTCCTCCTGCGCTCATGTTTAATCAGTGGCCAATTAGAGCTCTTCCCCTGCGCCATGTTTAATCAGTGGCTCTATTACTTCACACCTCAGCCAATTAGAGCGCTCCTCCTGCGCTCATGTTTAATCAGTGGCCAATTGGAGCGCTCCTTCTGCGCCATGTTTAATCAGTGGCTCTATTACCCCACACCTCAGCCAATTAGAGCGCTCCTCCTGCACCATGTTTAATCAGTGGCTCTATTACCCCACACCTCAGCCAATTAGAGCGCTCCTCCTGCGCTCATGTTTAATCAGTGGCCAATTAGAGCGCTCCTTCTGCGCCATGTTTAATCAGTGGCTCTATTACTTCACACTTCAGCCAATTAGAGCGCTCCTCCTGCGCCATTTTTAATCAGTGGCTCTATTACCCCACACCTCAGCCAATTAGAGCGCTCCTCCTGCGCCATGTTTAATCAGTGGCTCTATTACCCCACACCTCAGCCAATTAGAGCGCTCCTCCTGCGCCATGTTTAATCAGTGCCTCTACTTCGAAGTATTACCTCACACCTCAGCCAATTAGAGCTCTTCCCCTGCGCCATGTTTAATCAGTGGCTCTATTACCCCACACCTCAGCCAATTAGAGCGCTCCTCCTGCGCTCATGTTTAATCAGTGGCCAATTAGAGCTCTTCCCCTGCGCCATGTTTAATCAGTGGCTCTATTACTTCACACCTCAGCCAATTAGAGCGCTCCTCCTGCGCTCATGTTTAATCAGTGGCCAATTGGAGCGCTCCTTCTGCGCCATGTTTAATCAGTGGCTCTATTACCCCACACCTCAGCCAATTAGAGCGCTCCTCCTGCGCCATGTTTAATCAGTGGCTCTATTACCCCACACCTCAGCCAATTAGAGCGCTCCTCCTGCACCATGTTTAATCAGTGGCTCTATTACCCCACACCTCAGCCGATTAGAGCGCTCCTCCTGCGCCATGTTTAATCAGTGGCTCTATTACCCCACACCTCAGCCAATTAGAGCGCTCCTCCTGCGCCATGTTTAATCAGTGCCTCTACTTCGAAGTATTACCTCACACCTCAGCCAATTAGAGCTCTTCCCCTGCGCCATGTTTAATCAGTGGCTCTATTACCCCACACCTCAGCCAATTAGAGCGCTCCTCCTGCGCTCATGTTTAATCAGTGGCCAATTAGAGCTCTTCCCCTGCGCCATGTTTAATCAGTGGCTCTATTACTTCACACTTCAGCCAATTAGAGCGCTCCTCCTGCGCACATGTTTAATCAGTGGCTCTATTACCCCACACCTCAGCCAATTAGAGCGCTCCTCCTGCACCATGTTTAATCAGTGGCTCTATTACCTCACACCTCAGCCAATTAGAGCGCTCCTCATGCACCATGTTTAATCAGTGGCTCTATTACCTCACACCTCGGCCAATTAGAGCGCTACTCCTGCACCATGTTTAATCAGTGGCTCTATTACCTCACACCTCGGCCAATTAGAGCGCTTTTCCAGCACAATTTTTTCATTTCCAACACCCCATTTACGATTTCCAATCTACCTAGCTGAGAACCCAGGCGGAATCCGAGCTTCGAACCATGAAATCCGAACTGACCCAACGAAAGCTGAACCTGTCAGTCAGCAGAAGCCAGCAGATGGGTCAGGCGGCGGCTTGATTTGGCGACATGAGTTAAAACATTTGTGCTGAAAAAACTTTGCGCAAAGATATTAGAGTACATTATTTTTCCTGTCCGTAGCAGCTCAAAAAGGTTTTCGTACAGATTTCTCGCGAGCAGATTATAACAAATCCTTGTAAAAATATTAATTTCACAATTTTTCCTCCTAAAAAAACTGCGGGACAGTTGAATATTTTTTTATAATTTAGCTGCCAAAAAATTATTTTTACTGTTTAGCGACTCTTGCGACAAGGAGGCAAAGTGCCTAAATGATTAGAAGACCGTATTGTACTTTTAATGAATTTTATTTTCTTCAATAAATATATTTTTACGAGTACCCAGCTCAGGTAGAGTTAGCGCAGATTGAAGTACCTGAAAACTAAAAAAATATTTTCCTATAAAAAGTCTGGGAAAGATAGCGACTGCAACTATCCTAATTTTTTTCGCAAAAAAGTCCTCCAAAAATAATCTAAACATTGTCGATAATCATGGAAAAATGAAACAACCGTGTGTCTACTTGACCTTGCTACTCTTACTTCCAATAAATAATAGTTTTGACTTTAAAATTTACACGTACTTTAAACGAGCATTACGTATTGAACTAGGTGTCAGGTCAAACTTAATGTGATTGACATTTTTTAGCTTTATTCCATGATTTTTTGTAAATCTGTTAACCGAAGAATTTGCAGAGTTAAACTCAACAATTTAAACAAAAATAAGTCGTTTGAAATCTCGCGTATCATGCAATTTGGTAATCTTACAAGTTGAGGAATTTTTTGTTTGAAGAAAAGTTGATCACAAGTATAAAAAATAGGTTCATGTAATATGTAGAGGGTTATTTTAAACTTTTATAAAATAATTTTTAATTGTAAGCAGTCAGCAGATGATACTACTAAGCGAGGAGATACTACTAGACACGGGATGTAACGAAAAGAAGCTGAAAATCACCAGTAATTCATCAAGTTCATCAATTTTTCAAACATAATTATAGAATTACATGAAAATACTCACTTTGTTACTGCATATATCGAATACATGTATCTAGCAATCTCGCACTGCAACGCAAATCTATTATAAATTATAATTATAAATATTCAGTTAATAAAGTGTGTTAAGTAAATACACAAGTGGGTACATTTACCGTTCTTCAAGACCAAACATGCTAAACACTGATAATTTGAATTTGTTAATGCTCTTTAATGTGAATTCTTTAGCTTCACAAGATAGCCAATTCTGGTAGAAAAATTTTTCATTTTAACAAGGAGCCGAAACTGGGGCCCTAGCCTGACGTAGTGCGAAGTAAATTCTTTTTTAACCAACGTCCAAAATCAGGCATTTGATAATACGCTCGTAAAAAAACAATTAAGTAGAAAATCAGCAACTTCGACAAGCACACTGCGTTTTGTGTGTGTGGCAGAGCTGTAAAAAGTTCACTATTGCGATCACCAAGGATGACGCAATTTAGTCGTCGAAAATTCTTGAACCCCGTCGAGACTCTCTGTCGCCGTCGGCAAACCCGGAGCCGCGACGTCTCTGACGGCTTGACGGCTCGGGCAGCAGTTCGAGGGCTTCGCTGACTGCGGCCGCCGTAGCGGAGTCGCCACTGTGGATGCTGGAGTACTTCTTGATGACGGACTCCCAGTCGACAACTTCTTCGATTTTGTAGGGACCGCCGCGATGCTCTGCAGCATTGTCTTGGCCTGCGAGTTCAAAGTTATTAGCAGATAATGCGTTAAACTTTGAATAAACTGATTGAACTGGTTGAAGGGCTACGACAAGAATTAGCCTTTTTAACAACTTTAAATTATAGGGGGCTATCCTTTAAAAACGCAGGAGCTCAGTTTCCTGACGGGCTGTAAGTGGTGGCAACATGCACCCACCCGAGATTAGGTGCCTTGCTTAATGGCAAGTACAAATGTTCTCGTAGAGTTTTAGTTCGAACCACCGACCTTACAGTCATTAGGCTGACGCGCCAACATCTATGGCTAAAACACCTTCATTTTTTGACATAATTATTACTTTTTGTAGCCAACCACTCAGACCTAGACAACAACATTTAGACTAATATGGGGCGCTAACTGTTTGGTAACACGACACGTTTAAATTTCTAAGACACATGTACCACCGCTAATCATGCATGCAGGGCCCGTTAAACAAGCCTAAAAGTACACAGCATAAGGCCTAAAAGTACAAGTTTAAACAACATTGATGGAGCGATGCGCTGCGCAGTTGTTTTGAGTAGCTGCACAATAGTTGCTTTAAAAACGGAAGTTAAACGAGAAAAATTGAAAATAAATGAGCGCGTTTAGAAGTTGGAAACAAACCGGCTCGATTCGAGGTCATCGATTGAGCAACGCCATTTTCTTCCTCGTCCTGGCGGACTGAGTCTGATCAGTGCAGAAGTTATTAATTATGAGTTGATTTGCACGGCATACGCTCGTAGTAAAACCGTTTTAAACTCGTGCGAAAACACTATAGGCAAACTAAACAAAGTTTTTTTAGTTTTATAGTGGCAAAATCAGACAGTGCAGTTCGTTAGAACTTCAGCATAAATTCGTGCATTCTTGTGCTATGAAAAAATGTGTGAAAAATGCCTCGAACAAAGGCTGTTTATCTGTTAATTTTTTGCTCTGTGCAATCAAAGCAAATAATCGAAAATTGCTAAAAACTGTGCCGACAAATCTAAAATTAACGAGCTTAGATACCTCTTATGTGAATGATTGGACCTTGCGACTTGACTGTAGGTTTTATAGGAAATCGTTTGCTTAATTAAGATGATGTACGACAAATAAGTCATCAAAGTACTGTGGTGCACAGCACCGAGTATAACATAATGTCTAATCGAGTAGAAATAAAATTAAGGAAATAAACATATGATCAACAAGAGTGTCAATGAAAAATTCGCGAAGATCGAGAAATAGACTGAAACTTTCTTATTTTTTTGCAAATTTCAAAGAGGTCACTATATTGATCGGCAACTCACCAGAGGAATGCGCATTGCGACTGACAGCTGCGTGCGATTGCGTCACATCGCCCCTGCTCGTGTCAACGTCGTCTTCTTCGAATCCTGTGGCGGTTAAACAATTTATTTGTAAAAGAATGCTTTTTTAGGGAAATTAACACTTATTGCTCCCATAAAAATGGTTCGTTAAAGGTATATCCCGGCAAAACCAAGACCCTGTGAGTCTCAAGCCTCTAAAACTTTTCTGGATGACAGTTTACTGTGTACCTCGGACAAAATAATCTCTCAGCCAACTGGATAGTACATGCTCACTTTTGAGTCCACGTTTCTTTAATTAAAGTTTAGCATCTTTGCTCACCTGATGTACTTTTAGCGCACTTTAAAATTTGGTTACCTGATTTTATAGCCACGAGTTTCAGCACAAGAAGCGAAGGTCCTTAAAACGTGTCAAATCGAACCTTAATATTATCTGATTCTCTCCCTGACTCTACAATCAACACTGACAACTAGTGAAAATTTTTTAGAGAGATTCGTGACTCAAAACCGACAGGTATAGGCAGCGCTCACCAGGCTGATGCTGCACCCGATGCTTCCTACGAAAATTCCTTATAACGGTGACCAATTGAGTGACTAGAATTAGCGGTGTTGGCGTCGAACTGGTCTTGTTCATGTTGCTAATCAATTTGGCGCGCCCGAACTTCCATTCGGTGTCGGACTCGGCTCGGATTCTCTCGTAGGTGTCGCTCATCATAGCTATGAGCAGGTTGATCAGTACGATGAGCGTTATGATTAGATAGCAGCCGAATATCACTTTGACCAGAGTCATAGTCCAGGCCGGGGACTGGGTCATGTTGGGCAAATTGTCCGGCTCAATGTAGCCAAACAGAGCGAAGAAGAGCAGCTCGAAGGCGGTGAGCAGGCTTTTGCTCATGGCCACCGGGGTGTCGTACGTGTCGGGTCGGTAGACGGGCACGTAGAGCGAGCGCAGGTGCACAGTGAATCCGGCCATGAAGATGGCCAGAATGACGAGGAACCGCATCAGGTCGCGCATCAGATCCCGGATGATGATAGACCAGGGTCCGAACAGGTGGTGAAAAGTGAGAAACTCCAGAAACATGACAAAGCAGAGCAGAGTGGCGAACGCGAACAGCTGGTTGCGAGCGAACAGCGCGTCCAGACGAGCGTTGGTGTCGTAGGGCAGGGCGAAAGCGGCCAAGTGGGTGATTACTCCCACCGCTGCCACGGCGATCACAATCACCTTGAACATTCCGAGGCCGGATCTGGAAAAAAACACATTTTTTCAGTGTGATTTCCTTTAGTTCATAAAGTTATTTGATTTAATAACCACTTAAAAGGACATGATACAGGACAGAAAGTCTGAGATCCTTAGCATGAGAACGCTAGATAATCTCATCCTCAAGACATCAGAGAAGCTCAGCTTGAAGGCGTCAAAGTTCAGTTTGAAAACATTAGGAAGGCATCAGAGAAGCTCAGCTTGGAGACATCAGAGAAGCTCAGCTTGGAGACATCAGAGAAGCTCAGCTTGGAGACATCAGAGAAGCTCAGTTAGAAGACATCAAAGGAGTTCAGTTTGTCTAAATCAGGACAAACTCATCAGAGAAGTTCAGTTTGAAGACTTCAAGAAGACATCAGAGAATCTCAGCTTGGAGACATCAGATAAGCTCAGCTTGGAGACATCAAAGAAGCTCAGCTTGAAAATATCAGAGAAGCTCAGCTTGGAGACATCAGAGAAGCTCAGCTTGGAGACATTCGAGAAGTCTACGAGCGTAAATGAACTGATGAATCAATGCCTCACCTGTCAGCCGGGTTTGTCAGCTCCGAAACCAACTGACCGCTGAGCCACAACAGCAGGAGGCACTCCAGCCAGGTCGGGGTCAGATCCCGCCTAGTGTAGTACGGCGGACCCAGCCACTCCGGCTCGACGGCCACGAAGACGAACAGGAAGATGAGATGAACGTGCGCGATCAGGTAGGCGATGAACTTGATTACCGGCTTGCGGTGGTAGCGGTTGCAGGACAGCGGGAGGCTGAACGCCATCATCACCGGTGGAATGGCTAGGAAGATGGTGAACAACAGCAGAAATTTCCAGGTTGGCCAGTCCAGGTTGCCTTTCCAGACGTCCGTGAGATAGCGCTGGACAGCTGGATGTGCGATCACCTCCTTCTGCTCCGTCTCCAGCAGGATGTCAAGAAACTGTACGCCCCGATTGTCCACCGCCTTTAAAAGTTTCGCCGCGCCATCACCGCCGCTCTCAGCAGCCGCGACAGCTACCAACTCGGTGCACATGTTCTCGCAGTATTTGCCCATCTGAACCAGCTCCTTGGCGCGCTCTTTCTCCCGTTCGGACAGGATTGCAAACTTCTTGGATAGCTTGGCGGCGGTCTCGGCAGGGGCGGGTGATACCAGGATGAACTCTTCCAGGGTTTTGTTGCCGCTTATCTTGCTGCACAACATTATGTTGTACAGGAACTGCAAATAGAGTTGATTATGAATTCAAAATGTATTCAGCTGCGATTCTTAGGGTTATAGCACTTATAAGCCAGATACCTATCATTAAAGAGGATTATTTTCTTTAGTTTACCGACCTTCCAGTCCTCCATCAGTGCGTAGGTGTTGTGCCGCTCCTTCAACAGAAAGCTGACCACCTCAACGTGGTTGTTCTCGGCGGCGTAGGCTACTGGCAGTTTGCCATCCTTGGTTTCCGCCTCGCAGTTGGCCTTGGAGTCCACCAGCAGTTGCATGACGCGTAGGTGGCCCATTTTGGCGGCAAAGTGCAACGGAGTCCAGTTGCTCTGGGTTCGGCATGGTTTTGGAAGGGAGTGAAAGATTGATGCTTGCTCAGACTGTTTGCTCATCTGAGGATGCGAGACTTGCCTATTAGAAAGAAATTAGTTTTCTTGGAAAACGAGCTCAATCTCAGCGCGGAAGCAAGCTCGGGTAAGGTTGGCTGGATAGATGTGACACTAGAATGTTCTCCCAGGCTATTGTGGGTCTTGCAGCGGAGGTGTCACACAGCAAACTTAGACTAATCAAACAGACCTTGGAAACAAGGAAGCTTCATAAACAAGTTTCGTGAATCCCATGACCTTAAATGCACTTTGGAAGATAAAAATAGCCAAGAAGCTCACGAAATAACCCAGGAAGCTCAAAAAACAATGACGAAAGCTAAATATTTTGTTTATAATGTTATAACGACATAAATCGCGACTCCAAACCACATGGAAACCTTTAAACATCGCCAACTCACCTGATCTCTACCATTAACGTCGGCGCCCTGACCCACCAGCAGAGCGGTCATGTCATAATGACCCTTATTGGCCGCCCAGTGCAGCGCCGTCCGACCGTGACTGTCTGTCAGACGAATCTGATTCGTATCTCGGCTTAGCAACAGGCTAGCAACGTTGGTTTCGCCATTCTGGGCCGCCAGGTGCAGAGGAATCATGCCCTGAAGTTTTTGCATCATTTTAGATGTCCCTCAATGTCAACAAGATTGTCCAGAAAAACTGAGCTCGCTCACGTGTTTAATCGTAGCCGAATCCACCTTTACCCCGGTGCTGTTCAGCAGGTACCTCACAAGGCTCTCGTGACCGCTTTGACTAGCCAGATGAAGCGGCGTGAACCCGTACTGCGGAATATGTAGGAATAAGATTTCACTGCTGAATTAGGCTATTTGAGCACTACTGACAGCGACACTCACATCCGAGATCATCTCCTTGAATAAGTTGTAATCCTTCGGCTTGATAGAGGCGAGATTCGCTGGCACCTTGTTGAGAATCTCCTGCACAAAATCCTGCTTGCCGGCATGGGCGGCGATGTGCAGCGGCGTCAGGCCGGACTTGCGCGATGCGATGCGCAGATCGACCTTCTCTTTCAGAGCCTGGAGCACCTTCGAGTGGCCGTTCTGAGCCGCCAAATGCAGCGGCGTCATGCCGTCAGTGTTTTCGTCTGACGGAGAGGCTCCAGCTTCAACTAGGAGCTTCACTACTCTGTCGTGGCCCTCCTGAGCCGCCAGATGCAGCGCTGTGCAACCGTTGGTTTTGATTCTGCCGGTGCAGAGCAGGTTGCGATTGGAGCGGAGTAGCTCGTTGATGACGGAGATGCTGCCCTTGCTGGCCGCTATGTGAGCGCAGGTCATGCCTTTCTGCAGTGCGAAAACCGGGGTTCTTGGGCTCAATATGATCAACTCGCTAAGGATTAGACGAGTGTGGCTAAAGGCTTAAATGCGAGGTATAAGTTCAGTGCCGCATCCTTCTCAGTTACCTCGTCTGTAGTTTAATACACGCAAGTCCAGCAGCTAATAGTTATCTGACTGGTATCTGATTTGGTTCTGACCTGTGGTATTTGTCTCTAGGTGTAAAAGTTTTAATTGAACTTAAAAGTTAAGCAAAGCTTAAAAAATTTTACGCTAGGGAAAATAAAAAACTGAAGATCCAACAAAAATCATAGCGAGCCAAGCCAGAAATAATAGTTAAGAAGTGCATAATTAACGTGGGGTATTTTTATCGTGCAAAATATGTACAAGCGAGCATAGTCTTTGTTAGCGTACATCATCCTGAAATTAGTTAAAACGGTTGAAACTGGTTAGTTCTT
Organism: Macrostomum cliftonense; assembly: GCA_950096795.1. Taxonomy (NCBI): domain Eukaryota; kingdom Metazoa; phylum Platyhelminthes; family Macrostomidae; genus Macrostomum; species Macrostomum cliftonense. The sequence continues at coordinate 20,225 of CATNEM010000294.1, read as the reverse complement.
GGAGTGTCTTGATAGGGAGTACACTCGCAAATTCGCATTAGATAGAGAGGTAGCTTTGTCAAGCTACTCACCGCGCTGGCCAAGGTCACAATGTCCTTCTTGCGCAGGAACATTTTCACCACGTGCGACCTGTCGTGCTCAGCAGCCAAGTGCAGCGGAGTTTGACCGTTCTGAAAAAGTTCGATCAGGGTTCACTTAATTGAGACTGTGGGCTTTGTCCATCCTACAGATACCCCCCCAGACGGGCTCACATTGTCCGTAGCTTTGCAATCTGCGCTGTGATCTACCAGGGTCTCGCAGACCTCCTTGTGACCGCGCTGCGCCGCCAGATGAAGCGGCGTTTTTGAGTGCTGAAATTAAAAAATAGGCTAGACAATTAAGAAGTGCTAGAGAGTCTAGTCAACATAAATTCTAATTAAAAATCTAAAAAATTTAAGAGGCAACTAAGAAGACTCACCAGCGTCCTGGCATCCACTTCGACCCCGTCCTGCTTGAGCAAGATCAGCACAACCTCGTTGTGGCCCTCCTGAGCGGCCAGGTGAAGCGGTGTGTAGCACTCCTTGCTCTTGGCATTAACGAATGCGTTCATGCGCAACAGGGCGCGGACCACGTTGGCGTGGTTGTTTTTGGCGGCTAAGTGGAGTGCGGCGAAGCCTTTCTGCATTGGATTTTTCAAAGTATACTTGCATTGTAATTGAAGAATTAATGGAATTTTAGCTCAGTCACTAGAGTATCAGCCTTCTGACTGGAAGGTCGTGGGTTCGAGCCCAGCTATAGGAGACAATTTTTTCATTTGAGCAAGGTGCATGAGATCGGGTACCATGCAGTATGCGCTGAGAAAATTGAGGGTTGGTGTTGCGGCCCCTTCAGAGCGTCAAGACTGAGCAGCTGTACACAGCCCTCAGATGTGTCACGCAGCTAGCTGCGACTGTCTAAAAAAAATCTGAATCTACAGGAGGGCTACAGGCACTTTGACGCTAAAAGCGACATCGTCCCGCAACCAGCGACTGGGCATGACTGTCCATTGCGCTGACCCCTGAAGCGCGTTCAGTCACACTAAATACGGTATGCAGGCATAGACACACACGCAAGCCGGCACCCAGTCACGCAATCCCATAGGGTGTACAAGCGGTGGTTCCAGGAATGTACACTCTCTATGCCTTGGGGGGTTGCCCTCATGGGCGTAAATTGCACAACTGGCCCATAGCCCAACCAATTCGTGCACAAGGCCCCAAATTAATGTGACCCTGCACACGAAGCCGCGCTAGGGAAATAGCCAACCTACAAGCCGGGGTCGAACCTGGACCAGTGGCACAAGGCAGACGCGCTAGACCACCGAGCCACTCACCCCCTTAGCTGCGACTGTACTGTGGGCTGTAGCTCGTAAATCTGGCAGAAAGTTCGGGTGTCTGAATTTTGAAAAACTAAATTAGATAGCAACTTTAGTTTAACTGAATTTCCACCATCGACTGGTAACGGTGATACCAAGTGCAGGACTTTCGTCAACGTTAAAAGTACAACAGATTCCTCCCTGAATGGAAACTATACAGAACCAAATTTTATTGCGTCCGATTTTTGTGCAAAACTACTCTGAACTTCGCAAGTTAATAATTGTTGCACCGTTGAAGCTAGAAATCTCCTGGTGGTCAGCGAGACTGTATAAATTTTTTTATAGCTAGCGCAAAGTGCTCTGATTTAAAGACTCACCACAGGACGTTCTCAGGACTCACCACAAGTTAAAAATAGTGTAAAATTTTTCTAAGAATCGATCCCCCACGCGAACCAAATTGAGCTTGAGCGTGCATTCAAAATAAAGAGCTCACCGTATCGAACACGTCAACCCGGGCGTGCTTTCTGAGCAGGATGTCGACAATGCCATCCCGACCGCAGTCGCTGGCAATCAGCAATGGTGACCATCCGCTCTGCGATGGAAAAATGCCCAAGTCATTATCAGATTCGCAAAGCCTAAGCACAGTCTTACCAATAAGAGGCTCACCGTTGTCTGCTTGTTAACCACTAGCTGAATTTTGTGATCAAGAAACTTAACAATCTCAAGCAGGATGTCCTCGTTGCCAGATCTTGCGCAATAGTGCAGCGGAGTTTCGTTCGTCTGCCCGTTAGTTTAGGGATGAAATTGAAGCGATAAACATTAGGGATACGAAGGTTGGACAGGGTAGAAAAATGCGTGGAAGATTTGGCTCACGTATTTAGTCTGCACGCTGACGTCACCCTCGTAGCGGAGCAACAGTTTGACCAGATCCGTGTCCTCAAAATCAGTTCTGGCCTTCTCCTTGGTCAGCTCGGCCGCGTAGTGCAACGCCGTCTCGCCCTCTTTGTTGCCCAGATTGACCAAATTCACGGCGTCGTGCCGGGACTTCGTCTGAGTCACGTGCTCAATGATGGCCGCGGCGACGGCCTGACGGCAGTGCCTGGCGGCCATGTGCAGCGGACTGTTGCCCTGCTGACAGACCCGAGTGGGATCGCCGCCCTCCTCCAGCAGGGCGCGCAGCATGTTCAAGTTGCCGCCCTTGGCCGCCGTGTGCAGCGGAGTCTGGCCTAGACGGTTAGTCCGGTTGACATCCGCGCCGCTCTTCAGCAGCATCTCGGCGCAGCGCTCTCCGCCGCGGGTCCTGGCCGCCAGGTGCAACGGCGTGTCCTCTTCTTCGCCGCCCTTGACGTCGACGCTGGCCCCGAAGCCTAGGAGAGTTTCGACAACGTGGGGATGGCCGCAGGCAACGGCCGCGTGCAGCGCCGTCAGCTTGTCCTTCGTCCGGGCGTTCACGTTGGCGCCCTTGTCCAGCAGGCTGCGGACCACGCTGGCGTGGCCGCTCTTGGCCGCGGCGTGCAGGCAAACGCCGCCACCTTTGTTCGGCATGTGCAGCGGGACGCCGCGGCGTAGGAAGGCCAGGGTGGTGTCCGGATAGCCGAACTGGGAGGTCACGTGCATCAGCGTACTGCCGTCTTTGGTGCGCGCCAGCACGTTGCATTTGAACTTGTCGATTAGCAGCTCAACCACCCGCGTCTGGCCTCGCTCTGCGGCCATGTGCAGCGGGCTTCGGTCGAACTGGAACGAGAGAATCAATTGAAGACACTTCACCACTCACTCACTCGCTCAGTCACTCACTCACTTACTCACTCACTCATAAACTCACTAATGAACTCATGAACTCACTTATGAACTCAAGAACTCACTCATCAACTTACTCATGAACTCATTCATAAACTCACTGACTCATGAACTCCCTCACTCACTCACTCACTCACTCTTTTATTAATGATTTTTTACATGCTGAACAAAATGACTAATTCATGGAGCCATGAACTTTCTCATTCAAGCACTGACTCATTAATTTGCTAACTCTAGAACTCGGCCAACCAATCACTCAGTCAGTCAGTCAATCACTTATTGAATAATTAAATCACTAACAAGCTTACACACGCGATAGCAATACTCTCATGATCAACCTAATCCACTAATTAGAAGAACCCAGAGGAACCCCGTGCACTTAGCGGACCAGCTTGCCAGAAAAAAAGGAACAAACTTATGCATGACGATGTGATCATTTAAAACGCATCCGGCTTGTCTGGTGCTACGCAGAATACGAGCTACGAGCTAGTTTGCTTGCACCAAAATGCTCTCACGTGGCGTCTAGCTAGAAAATAAAAAACCCCAGGTATTGCTACGGACAATTTAGGACGCATCATTCATATTGTTCCCCAATCAGATCCACACAGTCAAAAATTGTCTCCATGGCAACAACCAGAACAAAACTGTGCAAAATTAATCAACTCAAGCTGAGCAGGCAAGTTAAGTGGCTATAATCTGATGATCGATGAGCAGCAAACACCCGGGGCGCCAACCTTGTCCAGCAGCGACGCGTCCACCTTGGCCGCGTGGAAGAATTTCACCGCCGTCTCGTCGCCCTCGTGAGCGCTGATGTGCAGCGGCGTGAGGCCGTCGTTCTTGAATTAAAACAAAACAGTTGGGGGGTGGGGAATGGGTTTGTTTTCTATGAAAGCAGATTTGCTGTTTTTACTCAAGTCGATTGATTTTTGCCTAATTGATAATTGAAGATGCGCTGTGGAGTTGTTGGTAGGGTTTTAGGCCTCTTTATTGTCTCATGGCCGAGCATGGCCGGGTTCGCTCTAAACTAATTTCTAAGTGTTTTAATTGATCGAAACGAACTTGAAGTGAGTTGAAGGGAGTAAAGTAAACAGAATTTAATAGAAGAAAGGGAGTCAAGGGAGTAAAGGTAGCGAAGGTAGTGAAGGGATTGAAAGGAGTGAAGGGAGTGAAAAGAGTAAAGGGAGTGACGGGAGTGAAGGGAGTGAAGGGAGTGATGGGAGTGAAGGGAGTGAAGGGGGCTAGTAGCTCGGCGGTCTAGCGCGGCTGCCTTGTGTGCCACTCTGGTCCAGGTTCGACCCTGCGTTGTAGGTTGGCCATTTTCCCTAGCGCGGCTTCGTGTGCAGGGTCACATTAATTTGGGGCCTTGTGCACGAATTGGTTGGGCTATGGGCCAGTTGTGCAATTTACGCCCATGAGGGCAACCCCCCAAGGCATAGAGAGTGTACATTCCTGGAACCGCCGCTTGTACACCCTATGTGAGTTCGTGACTGGGTGCCGGCCTGTGTGTGTGTCTATGCCTGCATACCGTATTTAATGTGACTGAGTGAAGGGAATAAAGGTAGTGAAGGGAATAAAGGTAGTGAAGGGAATAAAGGTAGTGAAGGGAGTGTAGGGAGTGAAGGGATTGAAAGGAGTGAAGGGAATTGAAGGGAGTGAAGGGAGGGAAGGGAGTGAAGGGAGGGAATGGAAGTTGAGCGAGTTCAATAAATTAAGGGGTGAAGGGAGTGAAGGTAGGAAATGGAGCCAAAGTAGCCAAGGTAATCGAAGTATTTGAAAAGGAAAATTGAGCAAGACGACAGCGATTCGAGTTATTTAGAAACAACGTACATTTTGCACATTGACATCGGCGCCAGCTTCGCACAAGATTTTCAACGCCTCCATGTCCTTGCGCGCGGCGGCAATGTGCAGAGCCGTTTCGCCATTGAAACTCTTTTTCCATTTCACTTGAGCCTCCGTGTCGCGATCTAGCAGCTCCTTGATCACCACCGCGTTCCCCTGCTCCACCGCGTAGAACAGGGGGATGTTGTCCACCTGTTTGTGGAGAGACCATCAAATTGGATTTCTACTGGGTTGTAAACTCCATCCAAGGCTAAATACTGGCACGAGTCCTATAGCGGACAAGTATTTTGCCGCATTGTTTTAGATTTCACTTTTATCGGAGTGATAGGAAGTCACTCCTTTCTGTCACTCCTCTCAGGCACTCCTGCCTGTCACTTCCTCACTCTTTTGTCACTCTTTTATGTTACCCCTTTCTGTCTATCACTCATATCTACCACTCCGTCCAGTGATTCTTCTCAGTCACTCTTCCATGTCACTCCTCCCGTCACTCTTTCCCTGTCACCCGTTCCTGTCAGTTCTTCATGTCACAGTTATCATTCAATTCTCCAGTTCCGATATAAAAAAGCCAGCAGAAATGCCGTCACCTTATCAGGCAACAGGCGGCCGTTTCGAGTTGCTTTCAGCAGCATCTGCACAGCGGGCAGAGCGGCTTGAGTTCGCTGGCATGCGTAGTGTAGAGGCGTTTGATTTTTCACCTGCGTGTTTTAGTTTTTGGGTTATTAAACAAAATGTTAACATACTCAAATATAGCCGGCATCAGCTGTCACTCACCCCTCCCGGCTGGCTGGGATCGGCTTTTCTATTTAACAGCAATTTGATGACGTCATCTTTGGCAAATTGGCTGGCAAAATGCAGCGGAGTTCGGCCGTCCTGGATTTTTGAAAATTAGGGAAAAACAATTTGGAGCTTCCAAGACAGTTTTGAGGATGTACACAAGAGTACATGCACAAGCCTCAGCGGAGCATTCAAATGGTAAATCTTGCTAAACATCACTTTCAAGGCACTGAGGATTCTGACTCGCCACAGTCACTACCGGATGCTTCTCAGCCTTGGGAAAAGGAAGTTGAGTTGATGAGGTTGGTTGGTAGCCATGCATGCGACTTTGAGAGCGAGCAATGTCTGAGTATGAGTAATAATCCCTCAGTGCAACGCCATACGGCAATAAAGCTGCTACAATGGAAAATTAAAAGCCAACAATGATGGTGGAGCAACCAGGCAAGCACTGCGGGAGATGGTATGGAGTGCAACCATGGTAACTGATGTAGACGCTTGCCTGCTGGCTGTGTTACAAGTGAATGAATGAATAAGTTGGATCAGCGCGCGCACGAGACTCATCGGCACCCAGAGAGTCAGGAAGTGGATTCTGCTACAAGGCCCCAGCTCAATTGTGAACGCATTCACTGGGAGCTAGAAAACCTAATTCGCTGTCTGCCATACTGGCTGCATCGCAAGGGTGAGTTGCTAGTGCTTATTATGAGCCCCTAACAGTGCCGCTTCCCGACTTCCTTGATACTCTGAAATCCGCCAAAAATCATGAACATCCATCATCATTCAGCGCAGCGCAACATTTCAGTAGGTCATTTAACCGCGCCGCGAAATTCCTTGTGACACAAACTTTCACGAGGTATTAGGGTATTAAAATAACTGTCAAATCCGAGATAGAGAATCATTATCTTACCGAGCTCCTGTCGGTGACACTGGCCCCGTTCTCCAGCAGTCGATCAACAATCACCAGCTTGTTGTCCTTGCACGCCAGAATTAGCGGGGTTTCGCCAGACACCTTTTGAAGTTTGTTAATGTGACGATTTTGATTAAATTGTTAGCTGAAAACTTGTAGCAAATAACTTTGAATAAGGGTCTGACAATCAACAAATAACGTTGTGGTAAAGCTGAAGTACAATTTTCCAAAGAACGAGTTTATATTGATTGAGTTTCGAAGAATCAAAAACCCACTTTGAATGAGTTTCCAAGAATCAGAAACTCACTTTGAATGAGTTTCCAAGAATCAAAACCTCATATTGAAAGAGTTTCAAAGAATCAAAACCTCATATTGAAAGAGTTTCCAAGAATCAAACGCTCACTTTGAATGAGTTTCCAAGAATCAGACGGTCAATTTGAATGAGTTTCCAAGAATCAGACGGTCAGTTTGAATGAGTTTCCAAGAATCAGACGGTCACTTTGAATGAGTTTCCAAGAATCAGACGGTCAATTTGAATGAGTTTCCAAGAATCCAAACTTCACTTTGAATGATTTTTAAGAACCAGAACCCTCACTTCAAATTAAGCACCAGTGGCTGTAGATCCTTACAAAGGTAGCGTAGTGAAAAAATATTCAAAGTACCCTCAATTAACCGTCAGCTAACACGCACCTCGTCAGCCTCCGACACATCTCCGGCCAGGAACTCGCCCTTCCTCAACAGGCTCTCCACGTTGGCCCATTCGCCTCGTTTTGCGAACTGAAGAATTCGACTGCCGCCGCTTGAAATGCTGGCATTGCCAGATGCCGATTGTCCTGCATTCGCCTCCTCAGATTCTTCATTCTTGCGCCGCTCAGACTCTCGAGTTGAGACAGTGGGCTCAACTGCAGCCTCAACCTCTGGCTTGGCGGTGGGGTTGCGCAGGCTAGCCAAGGAGCCAGCTGTGGACTTCAAGGAGGGGGTTTCGTCGATACGAACTATAGGTATTGGCGGCGGTTGGGGCGGCGGCGGCGGCTCCTGGTGCGCCGGCTCTTCGACTACGGATTTGGTTTCCTGGTGTTCAGGTAGCGGGACCGGAGCCGGCGGCTGCTGCTGCTGAAGGAGGTTCGTCTGGCTGCCTGTGCTGGCGGAGTCGCTCGATGCGGCCGACTGTTTGCCGGCTGCGTCGGCTGGAGCTGCCGCCGGGCCTCCCGGCTTCTTCGAGGCTGCCGCTCGGCTGTCTTTCAGCTTCTGATATTTAAAATCCTGCCGGTCCATCAACGAAAGAGGTACTTCTAATGGAAATTAAGACAGTCCGAACTGCTATTCGATAGTTCTTGTCTTCCCTACTTGGGGGAAGAATTTAACAGGCGCATGAGTCCTCTCTGAATCAGAAGCCGATGGTTTCAAAAAAGCTTTAGTGGGCTAGAGAAAAAAAAAATCGCTCAAACCTGAAAATTGTCCCCCCCTTAAGTTGCTCCAAGGCAGGCAGGGTTGCGCTGTGCACCTTTCGGCACAAACTGACTGCAGCAGCCAATGATGACAGCGGCTTGCCAGAAGAGAATGAAGGATGGGAGAAGACAGGGGGGAGTGGAAAGATCTGATTTTGGTGCAGCGCAGGAAACTCTAGTCTAGCTGGGTTGGTCTGAGCTCAGGACGCTTGCACAAAAGAATTTAGCTTGAATGAGTCCGGGATAAAAAGGAGAGAGAGAGTTGGCGGTCATGGATTTGAGTGAAGCTGTGGAGAGCCCGACGCGTTGCCCATGGTTACGTGGCGATGCGGTTCGCGCGCTGGCACAAATTTGCACAATAAAGCCAGCCTCACTCCGCTCATCTTGTGGGGACTCCCTGCTCCCATAAAGTTTCTATTGAGCAACGCATCGGCCTCTTCAGAGACTGATTCTTCTATTGGACTTTCACTTATATTCCCGGCTGTAATTCAATTGAGGATTGTCAGTCATCAGAGATCAACTACATGCACAAGTCATGAGGGGTACAGTTACCAAAGTCCAGATTTATAGGGATGACGCAGAATTGGAATAATTAAAATATTTGCGTTTGGATTGGAAAACTAACTACTCTTTGGATTGTTGTGTAGGCATTTTCGCTAATGATAAAACACTATTGACTAAAGTGAGTGACCCAAAAGCTGACTCACAACTTGAAGGCTAGATTCACAAATTGACCCTATGTTGATTGCTGGATTTGATGCGGATTTAGAGCTACGAGTATTATGGGAATTGAGACTAACTTTAAGACAGTGCATGTATCACAAACGAGTTTTCCACAGAAATGTAAAAAAATTTTAAGGTAATTTTTTCGGCATGTTCGAACGTTTTACTTTCAATAGAGGCAATAGTTATATAGGGAATAATAGATAAACCAACGGCATTCGTGAAGCTCAACTATTGAGTTTCGACATTTTTGTTTTTCGATTTCGTATTTCAACTTTCTCTCTCTCTCCGTGAAGTTGGCGCTTGCCATAGCCGATCTGATTAATTGTCATGCCACCTTCAATTAAATTATTAGCACCTCTGAGTTAGTGGAGTTCTGAGTATTCTTTGTTTGTTTTCGAAAAATGATAATAGCGGACTAAAATACTCATAGTAGCTATTCTAGTTTGAAAATCGTGTAGAATAAGCTGTCAGTTAGTGCAAAAAACGATTGTGCGCTATCTTAGTCCGCTACTAGCGGAATAGTGGAATGGCGGGATTGCGGGATTGCGGCATTGCGGCATTGCGGGAGTGCGGAACAATAATTATCCAAGTCCAGAAAAATACATTTTCAATTGAAGGATATGAAGGTCACTATCTTCCAAAAGATTGCCTAAACTACGTGGTTAAATTTTACCTTTTTGTAAATAGTATCCAATAGACTGTAATATCTCTGAAGACATTAAAATTGAATTGTCAGGGGCTTCTGCTTGAATCCCGGGTCAAATCATCGAAGGTCAGTCAGCTTCTACTTGACAATCCTTCCTGCAGAAAACAAGTTAATTATTTTCCAAAAGAATAAATAAATAATAATAAATTTAGACACCCGACCTTTCGATCAGATGTACAGCCTACGGCACAGCCGCCAGCTAGTTGCGCGGCGCACCCGAGGGCTGTGTACAGCTTTCAGCCTGACGGGCTGGAGGGGCCGCAACACCCACCCTAAATTTACCCAGCTCAAACTGGTACCCAATTCCAGCTGGGTGGACTGAAGCAATGCGGGATTAAGTGCATTGCTCAAGGGCACAAATTGTCTCCTAGGGCCGGGACTCGAACCCACGACCTTCCGGTCATTAGGCAGGCGCCCTAGCCACTAAGCTACAACTCCCCCTGTTAGACGTCTTCTTTCCAAAAGAAGAAGACAAAATTAAGAAGTAGGAAACAATTTAAATCGCCTAAATATTCAATTATTGCTATAATATCTGAGTCTTAGTATGCTGAAATTGCCTCAGAAATATGTTTCCGCCTGAGTTGTTTTTAGCTTAGCCGCCCACTCCCTGCCTTAGCTATGACGGAAAAGAGATCGTGACTGTTAGGCTTAATCGAATGAAAACAAGACAAAGTAAGTCGAAGGGATTAACTGATGGCCTAAAGACAATTGGTGCTTTACCCGACAAGCCATTTTTCGGACTTAATCTGTCAACAATCCTGCTTGGTTTTTCAAAAAAATATAAAGTAGCATCGAAATCTGTAACAGACTAAAGCCAATGATAAGAAACATCCTGGACAAGGAAAACTCTTCCAGCGCAACCCCAAGGTTCTACGAAGTGCGCCAGCCCTGAGCGACGTAATTTTCGATAAAGGCATTAGAATTATCACAATAAAAGCTGATTTAGACAGCCAGACCCCATCCAATTAGCAAGCATCTCCGTTTAATTTCATTTTCAAAATCAGCCCCGGAATTGCGTGAGCCATTTGCCAGCTTAGAAGCGTATTCTAAGTTACCGTTGAATTCGTTTTAGCTAAAGTGTATAAAGTATCAATCAGCATCCTTGTTAAGGGACAGCTCAACAGCTTTGCTAGACTAACTAACGCACACTGACTAACCATGGACAACGCTTCGGATACTGGCATAGAATTTTACGAAAATATCAGAAATGCCATAGTGGACTGCCTGCCCGAAGCACCTAACCGGCACATCTTCTGTCCGATCAGCACTGCCTACGGCATCGTGACGGGTCTCCTGCTGCCTCTGGTGATGCTGCTGGGTCTGTTCGGTAACTGCGCCACCGTCTGGATCACGCTTGGTAGCGGAGCCGAGCGCTCAAGACTGAACGTTTACCTGGGCGCCATGGCGATCGCTGATAGCGCCTACCTGGTGGTGTCCGGCTGTCTGGGACTGTTTCTTGCCCGCGGCCTTCCCTGGGTCAGCGGTGGGAGATTTGGGTTCCTTGTGCAGAACGTCTCGGCGACAGTTTGCATCGTATTTAAGTTCGTGGGCAAGTGGCTCTACCTGCAGTCGATGGGTATCTTCCTCGCCATGGTGCTGGACAGAGCTCTCTGTCTGGCCATGCCGTTTCGTTTCCAAGTTGTGTCGCAGCGCACGGCTTGGCGAGTGTGCGCGGGTGTTGTGGTGGCTTCGCTGGCTCTGAGCTCCGTCTGCCTGGCCGTCTATGATTGGGAAGAATTTCAGTTTTCACCCCGAGCTCCAAAACTGATTGTCTGCATGGCCAGTGTGAATACTCGGTTTGTTGGCGCAGGTAAAATCATTCTGAGCGTGTACATGTCGCTGATGCTGCACCCGCCGACCCTGCCGATTTTCTGCATCCTGGTCACCAACTGCTACCTGGCCGGCAAGCTGGTTGCCATCCTCCGCAACAGGCGCCAGCTGACTGCCTCCCTGAGCACTGCCGCAGATGAGCGAGACAAGATGGCCAACACTGTGGTGTGCGTGGCCATGTCCGTCCTGCTCACGCTGTGCTCTCTGCCCAGCGTGCTGACCATCCTGTCTGGCCTCATCGTCGGCGAGTTCACAACCGAGGCCGATGCTCAGCTCGTGCGCGTGCTAACCAGCGCCTCAAAAGTTGGCGAATCCTTGGTGATGTTCAATCAGAGCGGCAACTGGCTGCTGCTGCTGTGGAAGAGTCCCAAGTACCGGCAGCGTTTTTTTCTCCGTGTTCCGTCTGCAGCGTGGCGGGCCTCGCGGCGTCAGTACGGGCCGCTCGGTTCCAATGGATTCTGTAGCCATGAGCAACCATCTGGCTGAGGGGCCGGGTCGCTTCTGAGCTTATCTCGGTTCATGTTGCAAGCGGAAAGAAATCGGGAAAAAAAATGCAGAATTTTATTTATATCCATTTTTTAAGGTCAGTGTTAGTTGTTGAAATTTTTGTTGAAATAAGATTTTTTTTTTAATTGAGCCTTCAAAGGGCACTCACTTGAGATAATTTTTGTTAGATTTTTAGATTGTGACCACCATAGTACTATAAGCGTCATTGATTATTTGCTTTGTTCCGTTTTTGAGTCTTTTTTGAAGCAATCAAATTCAAATTTAGGCATGAATAACTTTTGTCTCTGACTACCTTCGTAGTGATTTCGTTTGTCTCATTTTAAATAACTAAAATATTATTATCTTGAGTCTGAAATGACAATGGAATTATGGAATATAGCCAGCTGTTTGTCACTGTTTTCAAAGTACAATTGTTGTTAACTAAAATTTTTCTAATTTTTTTAGTGTAATTTAGCTTAGAATCTGACGATTTTTTGCCGTTAAGGCTATTAATTGTTTGTCCTGTATCTATTTAAGAAACTAAAAAGACAGTTTTTTAGCAAAATGATATACGCACTGACCTTTACTAGCACCAAAACTATTTTTATTATCTCGCACCGAATAGTTGTTGCACCAAAGTCGCCATTTTATTTTTGACGATCTGCAATAAATTAACGACAAAATTCAGTACATTAACTGAATATATTTAACTGAGTTTTTATTTCCTTGTTTATTATTATCGTCTGGGCTTTATACTTGCAATAAATTATGAACTCAGACAGAAGAAACATGAAGCGCCAACCCCTTTGTTTTCCAACTGGGGTAATCTTCAGTTTAACCAGAATCTTACTCGAAAGCAGATAACCAATTTTACGTTGAAAAAACTCAAAGACAATCAAGATCGTAAAGGTCTACTCCCTGCAGAAAACAATTATAAGTAAAATTAAGAACCTGTAGAAAGAACCTGTTGAACTTTTGTTTATCTGCCCCGCATCGCTTCATGCTTGGAAGATTAGATGCATCAGAATCATCTCGAACCAGGCAATTCTGTGACGGACAGCAATGTGTATTCCCGAAGAGTAGAAAGTATAAAGTAATTGTTGATTGACTCTAGTGACTAGTGTGAAAGTCACTGAGGCGCATAAATTTATTCTAATCCGTACATGTGAAAGAATCACACGAAAAAACTGGGCCAATGCTTTTTATTAATTATCATGCAGGTAGATTGATAATCCATAGTTTCCCATATGCCACATCAAAATATGGTGTACAAACTAAAAGCTAGTTTTTAATCTGCTCAGGAATACACTTTTTAAGTTTTGCGTTTCCAAGGAAACATCATAATAAGGCGTGACGCTACACAAGAAGCAAATGCAAGACAGCAGACAATATCGAATTGAGATAAGTCTTTTCAGATTAGTCACGTTTAATCTGTGAATAAAAAATGCAGAAAATACGTTTCAATCCCTCATTCTGCGTTGGAAAAGCATTTGCTTGTCTTTTTTTAGAAAAAATAAGCGAAGTAAAAAATAAAAGGCAACCAAAAAATTTTAATTTACTTTTTATTGCTCGGACAGTATAAAAGTTTCCACAATCATCTAATTTCACAAATTGATCAACAGCTGAGCAATGAACAACTCAACAAGGAACGGAGACACAACAATATTTCACACAAGTTTGGAAAGTGCACTACGAGACTGCCTTCCAAACTCCACTAACCGGCACATCTTCTGTCCGATCAGCACTGCCTACGGCATCGTGACGGGTCTCCTGCTGCCTCTGGTGATGCTGCTGGGTCTGTTCGGTAACTGCGCCACCGCCTGGATCACGCTTGGTCGCGGAGCCGATCGCTCAAGACTGAACGTTTACCTGGGCGCCATGGCGATCGCTGACAGTGCCTACCTGGTGGTTTCCGGCTGTCTGGGACTGTTTCTTGCCCGGGGTCTTCCATGGGTCAGCGGTGGACGAGTTGGTTTCATCGTGTTCAACATCTCCGCTGCTGTGTGCACCGCATACCGGTTTGCTCAGCACTTGGCTCAGCGTCCAATCCATGGGCATCTTCCTGGCCATGGTGCGTGATAGAGCTCTGTGTCTGGCCATGCCATTCTGCTTCCAGGTATGTGAAACATTCAAACTAACAAAATTAGGCACTTACTCGTAACTGTCTGTACATGAACGTACGTTGACATTAACTCAGACGGTGTCGCATCGAACAGCCTGGCGAGTGTGCGCTTTGGTTAGCATCGTTTCAGTGGTCCTTAGCTCAGTCTGTCTGGCAGTCTACGGCTGGCAACGGATGAAGTTCTCAGCTAACGGTCCCGCTTGTGATTGGCTGCATGGTGTACTCTGGCATCGCTGGAGCAGCTAAGGTTCTGCTCAGTGTGCACATCAACTGGTACTCTATCCCGCCTACACTGCTGAGGGATATTCTCTATCCTAGTCGTGAACGGCTACCTCGCCTGCAAACTGGTTGACATCCGGCGAAAGAGGCGCCAATTGATGTCGTCTCTCACAACTAACGTTGAAGATAGAGACATGCTGACCAACACCATCGTATGCGTAGCCATGTCTGTCCTGCTCACTCTTTGCTCTCTGCCCAGCGCTCTGACCATCCTTGCTGCTCAAGTAATCAGCGAGTACAAAACAGAAGCCGACGCCCAGCTCCTTCGAGCTCTGCTCAACATCTCGCAGTTGAGCCAGGCGCTGATACTCTTCAACCAGAGCGGGAACTGGCTGGTACTGCTGTGGAAAAGCCCAAAACTATCGGCTGAGATTTCTAAAGCTTTTCAACTGTCTCAGAAAGAAGCGTGAAAGTGGCACTGCCTACCTCTCGGGGGTCAACACAGCAAGGCCAGTGCCGAACTCAGCCGCTGACCGAATTATTTCAACTCGATTTTAAGCCTATGATCCAATTAACACATCGAGCAGTTGAGGAATTTTCGATTTTTTTAGCACTATGTCGTACTGAATGCTAATAATTTTTTAAATATTGAAAGTTCAAATTCAATTTTTTACTATTTAGTTAGTCGCTTTTTGCCTTGCAAAGATAGCTTTTTGAACTTTTTATGTAACGTTAATTTGTCAATTTTTTGGCTCCCGACAGCCCAAAATTCGAATTGCAAAGCAAGCTTAATAATCCATCTAGCCCGCCTACTAAGTGAGTTGTCCACGCCACAACTGATAGCAGTCTAGAATTCTATCGTTTTTTTAGTTTCATTTTTCATGATTTTTTCTTTAAATTTCCAAGTTTTTTGGCTTTTGTCAAAATGATTCTTTTTCATTTCACCGCGTGACACGGTGATGATTCCGCAGCTTTCCCGCCTCATTTCTTTTGTTCTTTGATATTTGAAAAATCTGTTTGGTCACGCAACAGGTAAACTTTGCCGTCAGTTTAATCAAAGAGATCAAAGTTTCAAAAGAAATAATTTGCGAGTTTCTGGCGCGCAAGCTAAGACAGAACCTAAGTACTCCTTCAGTCACGCATGGCAAAGTTTCTACGAGGATAGCAACTAGCACCAAAGGAAATTGTTAGACACTGGTTGTGTTCGCTTACAAAATTAGGGCTTAAAATTCTAACATCTAAGGGCCTTTGAAGGGAATTTAGGCAGTGCTTTCAAACTTCAACGAGTGCGGACTAATGAGGCAGTTGAACACAATCCGTACATACAGGAATACATACACAGTGCATTTATGTGCGTAACTGCAAACTAAATTTCGCTCAAATAATGGACATCGTATCACTGTGCCAATCGCACTGTAGAAACTTAAAAGGCAAGGTTGATTAGTAGCTAGACCCTTTACCGCATCCTCTGTTGCAGAATTTATGCATTTAATTATCCCACTTTAGTACTCGTTATGTTAAAATATTCCTTGTCATCGTTTAGGATGTACGAGCGTAGATCCTGAATACATCCATCGTCAGAGCTTGAGACGGTCTCCATTTTAAAACTATGCAGCTACTAAGGTGCATAGATTTTTCTATGAATTATGCCTCATTGTGGCATGAATCTTTTTTTGTAATTTGGTAGCGAAGAAGGTGAACTGAGCAATAGTTTGGTGACTTATTCCTTCTCATTGATCATTTTTGATAAGTACACCGGTATGAATGAAAGTTGCAATCAAGCATCTTTAATAGGAGTAAAGCGTAGCCAATAGTTTGATAAGAAACCTCCCAGGTCTAAGAGGACGGCCTTCGCAACTCGTAGAAGTTCGTTTATTCGGTCGCTAAAGAGCTGCTCGGTGGACGTCTTGGGGCACAAACAGGTGAGTCGAGCGTGGCAGCCTAGGAGGAAGGTCGCCTGCCGTGGCGTGACGTTGGAGTCGGTTTGAATGCCTGGACGGCGCTGCGGAGCTGGGTAAGGAACAGGTTGTGGTCGCCCGCAGACTGCCTGGGCTGCAGGCACAGCGCATGGCTCGCTGAGGGGAGCTCTGTGGACTAGCTCGGCCAATGATGCCGGCAGCTTGCTCAGCCAGGCCACTCCCGACAGTCGCGCCATGAGGGCGGCCTTCAGCTGCCGGCGGAGTCGCTAGAGCAGGCGAGAGATTTTACTTGGAACTCTATTTATGATGATGTACTTGACAGGCCTGGGCTCCTAGTCAATCGATGGTCCCGTACAACCCGTCGTTTCCTCCTCTCTTTGACTTTCCGCAGTTCCACTCTGCAGGGCATTGGATGCCATTCTAGCCACTTTAATGGAGCGGCTGATATAGGGCTCCATTGCAGTGGAGCTGTGATCAGTTATTTAATCTAAAGTGATGATGCTTGTCGTGTAGAAGCAAACTGGCAATCCGTTCAAATGGGCAGTGGGCGTTTCAGCGTGTACATGTAATAAGTTCTGAATCATGGAGACCAATATTCTTTCGAGTTCCAGATGCTTATTTTTTACCGTTCTCCTTAAAAACCCTGGAAACGAAAGTATGGCAGAAGATCATTAATCCAAGATTCGTAAGCTTCTTCCATTGTCCTGACGAATTCATGGGCAACTACAAATCTCCACCAGACGTAGCCGCCTCGTCATCCACATTTCCAGTAGGCAGTTGATTTGATTTAAAGAATTTAAAAAGCGTCGTATTTAAAGTCCTCCAAGTTAGCAGTCGATAGGATGATCCCGAAAAAATGCTATCTCCGAAAATTGTTACAATTTAGACAGAAAAAATGAACAATCTATGCTTCACAAACTGCTCACAGTAGTCACGAATTTTCATTTAAATGATGGTTATCATCCCGTCTCTCGTAAAATGCTCGTAAACCGTGGCTCGCCTGCTGCTGGTGAAACGTCAACCCCTTCCGTCTTACCCTGAGGTTTTTAGCTGGTGAAGAAGAACGAGTTGAAAAGGTGGGGCGCCATTGTCTCAATCAGGCGCGTCACCGAGCGTACATAGTGCTAGGAGAAGAACAATGGGGATCTCTCAGAGTTCAGGCCAGCTAGGGTTTTTTTAGATTTAAAGCTTGACTCAACTCCATTAGAATCGATCGACACTTGGGAGCTTCTGTGAGCGACAACGGAGGTGGGAAAGTATATGGAAATAACGTTGCGTAAGCAACGTTGCCCTCCTTGGGGGGCGCACACAATTATTAGAATAGTCTGCTATCGTATACAAAATGCCTGTTTAAATCTTTTCACTAATTACATCAGAATTTTTCAATTAGGTAAATTAGGCAAAATTCATGTACATCTTTTCCCTCCACAATCACAACCCTACTCAGCAATTTAAACCCCACTAACACGAATATTATAAAGGCTAAATTTTATGCAAAATGCATGTTTACATCTTATCAAAATTATGACTTAAGTCTTTTTGTACCATAGAAATGCCATTCAGAATTACCCGCGAGCATGTAGGATTTTCCCCAAGCATTCAGAATTACCCCCGAGAATGTAGGACTTCCCAAGCATTTAGAATTACCAACCATATTTCTTTTCCCCGACCATTTAAAAATTACCCACTATGTAGCTTTGCTTCCAAGCATGTAGCTTTTTTCCGAGCATGTAGCATATCACCCGAGCATTCAGAATTACCTCGAGCATGTATCATTTCCCCTGAGCATTCAGAATTAGATCCAACTTCTCTAATTTTTGGACTATATGAGATTTTCTACAAATGCTTAGTGATAAAAAATTAACATTCTATTAAATGGCATTTAGTACACTTTTACAGCAATAAAGAGACGATTAGAGGATATTCTAGTGTCTAATATCTCCTATTGCATGCTTGGAATCAAATAAACAGACAGCTACTATTGTTCTGACTACATTTGGGCTTAACAATACATTTGAAAACAGGAGGGCTATTGCCACGAGCGGCTGAGCTGTTCTCAGCTGGGGCAGAAATTCCTCACAAGTCACGCTTCTACTGCTGCGGGTCTTCCAGAAAAATTGGGTGCACTTTACTCAGTGCTTGACTAGAGCTCTCATGAAGGAGTTCCACCTTGTGCGGACACAATTAGCTAGCTAAGGAAACAACTCGCTCAATTCTAAACCAATGGCAGAGCTGCGCTCAATTTCGAAGTCTGGGGTATGAAAAATGTTTAAGGGCTTGTTTAATTGCATTAACTAAATCGAAAGCCGAATTCAATCAAAACTGGCAGCTTTGGTATAATCTTAGGACATTGAGTTGATAATTTCTGAAAAGCTCTGGCGGGCACCAAGACAGTGAGGCGACGACTTTGCTCATTGTGGCGGCGATCAGTCTGCTGAGCTACTGCCTGCTGCTGTTGTACACTCTGCTGCCACATGCCGGCTCGTCCTGCGCGACTCCACTAAACCTACCAGGTCTTTGAAAGCCGCCAGCGCTCGTACAGCGATTAGTCACCCATCGACTCTAAGGGCTGCTCAAACCGAGCCCATGCCAAGTGCCGCATTCGCTGAGCCCCTCTCCAACGCACCCAATGTCAGCACCAGACGGCATTGTGCGAATCTTTCACCAGTCGTGGATATCGGAAAAGCTGCCCCCAAGATTTCAACGCTGGTCGAGTAGCTTCTCGCACTGCCTGCCCAGATGGCAACGACGGCTGTGGAGCGATGACGACAATGAGCTCCTGGTTGCCAAGCACTTTGCTTGGTTTCTTCCCACCTACACGAGTCTTAGCGAGCCAGTGCAGAGGGCCGATGTGGCTCGCCTACTCTACATGTACAAATATGGCGGAGCCTACTGCGACCTGGACTGCGAGTGTCTCAACCCGTTCGAGCACCTATTCTACAATGTGAGCCTAGCATTCGGGGCCATGAAAGGTCATTCCACTGGCCCAGAGGACGAAAGGTGAGCATTGGGGCAAAATTTCACCATGCTTGAACCGCTGCTGCTGATTGATTTCCAGATTATGTTACCTTATTTGCAGGTACATGCAGGAGGGCCAAGTGGAAAACAGCTTCATGTACAGCGTACCTGGACACCCGTTCATCATGGAGCTCATCAAGCAGGTTGAAAAGCGACCATTGGGACCACCCGAGGACACGACTGGACCCTACCTGCTGATGCGAGCAATCAACAAGAAGCGAAAAGCTGAGGGCGGTATGCCAGCCACCTTCAACGGATTGAAATATATGACCATCTTCCCGCCCAGCTACTTCAACCCGTTCACCTGGCTCGGAAAGTCGCATCCGGCATGCAAAGACAAGGGCGACTTCGGTCGAGCCGAGGAGGAGCTGTGCAAGGCAGAGTTCAGAAACTCTAGCTTCGTGCTGCAGTACCACACTCAGGTGTCGCTGGCCTGGGCCGGTCACCTAGATCAGAACTGATTGCGCTGTAAGAGTATGTTGATAAGGACACACTTTTTTCATTCTGTTGGGTTTCGGCTTTGTCGTTTTACCGACGCAGGCCTCAGAGCGCCGATCTTATTGCCTATATCGACAAACTCTGGCCCCCCATTCCCCGATCTCGAGGTCAGCCCCAGGGGTAGCAGGATAGATGTGGCGAGCGGCTAGGTCCTATGATAGGAGACGACAGCGAGAGAACAGACACGGAGATTATGAAAGTTAGAGAGCCGCCAGCCCCAGAGGGAAAGCTGACAGCCTGCCGCCACCAACTGTGTGGACTGCATCACCAAACAGCCCTGTCGAAACCAGTTCCCGACTAATGAGGCCTGATTTCCACCTACAACTAGTGTCTTTTAGCTGTCAATCTCGAAGTCATAGCCGACTAAGGGACACTGCAGGGACTAGATCGCATGACCAAGGCAGGCTCAGAGAGAACTTTTGCAGGGGTTACTTGCATGGATCGGATTATGTGGACTCGGAAATGCATTATTATATTACTAAGAGGAGTGGATAGGGAATATCCTAGCTTTTAGCCTTGATGCTTCAACTAACTGCCGCAAAGCGCTGAAATGACCTAGTTAGCCTCTTCCCGAAAGCGCGCCCTTAACTACTCTAAAGATCGAAAAAA
>CATNEM010000293.1:947500-956317 GCA_950096795.1 Macrostomum cliftonense | reverse complement strand
ATTCTGAACGCATTTCAGAAAATAACTCGAAAGCAGACAAAATTGTAAGAATGGTTCATCGATTTTATTTTCTAAATCATGAAGTACATAAATTAAATGTTTTGTCATATGCGTGAATGAAAACACGACAAAAATAGATGCTTTTTAACATGATAAAACTTATCTCACAAAATAAGTAGTGGTCAGTGTTCCTGACGCAAGATAAAATAGTTATTAAGTATAAGTACATTAGCACAGTAAGATCGCAATGTAAACACATTACAGAAAGCAACCCGGAAGAGAACGGATTCAGTTGGCACCAATTCAAAATTTACATAAATAAATAATATTTAATGATTGTAATTAATTACAAGAAATATTCTCCAAGCTTTTTAGTATACTTCAGTTACTGGTTTCGCACACTCTGTCGAGACAAAAAAATGCAAAAAAACTTCGTGCGAAAGTAAATATACTTTTCAACCAGTCAAAATGAATTTTTTTCCTGCAGAAAGTCTCTAGAATTGAAATAAAAACACGTAGATGAACACAAAATAAGCTTCTGGAAGGCCTTTGGTGAAAACTAATAAATTACTACAGTATATCTGTCTGTGTGTTGGGCAATTCCGTTACTTTTTAAATTTTGGTTTGACCAATTTACAATTTGGTCAAACCAATCTACAAATTCCTCAAACCAAAATTAGAAAAGTAATGGAAGTGCCCAATACGACAGTCTGTAGGTTAGTCCGTACGCTTATTGCAATTGAAAATAATTAAATTCTTATTATAATTCGAGTTCACTTTCGTCTGGATTCGCCAAAGCGAGCCGCCGCAACGTACGGAGCCGGAGGGGCTGCCGCGGCGTGAGCAGCGGGGGTGTCGAACCAGCGCTGTTGCTGCTGAAGATGGGAAGGGGAAGGTTTAAAAGTGCCATTACGAGGATGAGACCAAATATGAAGATTTACAGCTCAAACCTCAAAACTAATTGCTAAATCTGCAGGAGGGCTGTAGGCACTCTGACGCTTAAAGCGACATCGTCCTAACAACCAGCGACTGGGCATGACTGTCCATTGCGCTGACTTCTGAAGCGCGTTCAGTCACACTAAATACGGTATGCAGGCATAGACACACACACAGGCCGGCACTCAGTCACGCACTCACATAGGGCGTACAAACCGGTAATTCCAGGCATGTACACTCTCTATAACTTGGGGGGTTGCCCTCATGGGCGTAAATTGCACAACTGGTCCATAGCCCAACCAATCCGTGCACAAGGCCCCAAATTAATGTGACCCTGCACACGAAACCACGCTAGGGAAAATAAACAACCTACAACGCGGGGTCGAACCTGGACCAGTGGCACACAAGGCAGACGGTCTGGCGCTAGACCGCCGAGCCACTCGCTCCCTATAGCTCGAACCAGAAAAATGCTCTCTCACCGGCCTACTGGAGCCAACCAGCCCCGCCGTGATGAGGCCCTGCAGCTCCGATCCGTTTGGCGCTTCGACTGCCTGCAGCTTCCGGCCGGTCCGCTGCTCGGACTGGCGCGAATTGGCGCGCGAGACGCCGCTCACCACCAGGCCGAGGCTTCCCGATTGGACGCCGGCGGCAGAATTCGATGCGGCAGCAGTTGTTGTCGCCAAGGTAGTCGCTCCGACTGATTCGGCGTCCGTAAGCAGTCGGAGCCGCTGTTGTAGCGCCGGGCCGAAATGGGCGCTGGTGAAGTCGCGGAGACGGGCCCGCTCGGCCGTGGGCACCCGTGGCTTTGATTGGTGAGTCAGCCTGGGGGTGCCAGTCTGCGGCGTGGGGTGGGTGCTCAATAAAGATTGAGGTTTCCTGTCTGTGGCGTGGGGTGGGTGCTCAATAAAGATTGAGGTTTCCTGTCTTGGGCGTCGGGTGGGTGCTCAATAAATATTGAGGTTTCCTGTCTTGGGCGTCGGGTGGGTGCTCAATAAAAATTGAGTTTCCAGTCTGTGGCGTGTGGTGGCCGCTCAATAAAGATTGAGGTTTCCTGTCTGTGGCGTGGGGTGGGTGCTCAATAAAGATTGAGGTTTCCTGTCTGTGGCGTGGGGTGGGTGCTCAATAAAGATTGAGGTTTCCAGTCTGCGGCGTGGGGTGGCCGCTCAATAAAGATTGAGGTTTCCAGTCTGCGGCGTGGGGTGGCTGCTCAATAAAGATTGAGGTTTTCCTGTCTGCGGCATAGAGTGAGTGCTCAGTAAGCCTAAAGTTTGCCCGTTAAGCAGGTTAGTGAGGGTTAAGCAGTGATTAAACATGAATATTTCTGCATGCAACAAAACAGTAGTTAGGGTGTGGAAGCCCGCATTAACAGCTACAATAAGTGGGAATATTCTTCTATCAGAGTAATATGCCGAAAAAACAGCTGACAACTAAACTAAGGACTTACTAGACTGGAAGTGAGCTACTAGTGGTCCTTGAGCTAAACTTGTAAAGGTGCTCAAAACAAAATGAGCGATTTTTTAGTAAAATATAAATTTTTAGAAAAAGCGAAGCAAGAGGAAACAGCTATATTAATGACTTGAGCAGGCACCTTATTTAAAACGGCTGAAGCTCAAAGTGATGACTTGGTGGCGGCATACTATCGTACCAACAATTTTTGATTGGCTGTAATTGCAGAGCGTTATAACACAACCATTCAATATTGGACAGATAAAGTTAGTAATTTTGTTAAAACTGTATTAGTTTCCTTAATTAATCGTAACTGAATAGACGCTAATTTGTTAAATTTTAGCAGCAATAACAAGTAAAGCTGCGAAGGATAGTTACAAGCTAAAATGCAAACCGAAGGTTAGTGGCACTAATATACAAAAACTTCACTCGACCCTTGCATAAGGATAGAATTAGCAAATAATGTTTTACTCGGGCCTCCGTTTTGGAAGCCTTCTTGCTGCTCCCACCGCTCGAGTCGGTTAAGAATTTGAATGTGCGCTGCGGAAGCGAAGGTAAAAAGTGCTGCAGACCTTCGATCGTATTTCTAGTTTAAAAGTACTTTGCTTTGAAATTCAGAGTAGCGTAAATTAATAACAGAAAAGGACAGAGATAGTCAATTTTGGCACCGGCCAACTACAAAGTAATGACAATTAAGTAAGTTGAGCAATCTATCTATCTATCTATCTATCTATCTATCTATCTATCTATCTATCTATCTATCTATCTATCTATCTATCTATCTATCTATCTATCTATCTATCTATCTATCTATCTATCTATCTATCTATCTATCTATCTATCTATCTATCTATCTATCTATCTATCTATCTATCTATCTATCTATCTATCTATCTATCTATCTATCTATCTATCTATCTATCTATCTATCTATCTATCTATCTATCTATCTATCTATCTATCTATTTATCTATCTATCTATCTATCTATCTATCTATCTATCTATCTATCTATCTATCTATCTATCTATCTATCTATCTATCTATCTATCTATCTATCTATCTATCTATCTATCTATCTATCTATCTATCTATCTATCTATCTATCTATCTATCTATCTGTCTATCTATCTGAGAAATAGTGACTGACACCTAACGAACAGCCTACCTCCGTCAGCAGAGTCAGCGGCTCCAAGCGCTTGTCGGCTGCAGGTTCCGGCTTTTGTCGACCGCTGTGAATTCACAAGTATTTTTAAAAGATGATTTATAATTTGAGTCTATAAGTTACATGAAGGAAATTTCAATCGTGGGCAGCCAGCAAGCAAAAGCTTGAATAAATTAAATTATTAGCTAAAAGCTTGGCATACTGTACTCAATGATTAATGATGGCAGAAAATAAATGCGGGATCAAGGATTATTAATAACGCAGCGATGAAATTTGATGAGCACCCGAGTCTCCATCTGTAAGACAATGTCTTTCATTATTGGTTTTTAATGTTGAGAGCCGCCACCTACCCTTTACACTGACAGGCCCAGTCACCAATCAGTAAATCGGTTGTCAATCAAAAAATTTTTGTTTTAATCGTTGAAATTTAATCAATTAATTTTTCTTAAATGTTAGCCGTAAACCCCAGGTCTCTATTTGTCATTACCTCATAGGTTTCTGAGACTCGGACCAAACCGTGCGATGCCTGTACCTTTAAAATGCGACCCAAACTTTTTTTCACGTGATTGCATAGAAAATTTGGAATAGCTATAGAGTCTTGGTCGGCAGAATGGTTAGCATTCAGTGGCTTAAATTGTCTTGTGGCTTCGGTTCATGATATGCAAGTGTGAAGGTCACATGCATAGCAACAGATATTGCATCTCATTTAAACCTTTCCTGCTACTCTTAGCTCGTATTGCCCCCGCACCGCCACTGCACTAGCTGCAGGCAGGCTGCAGAGGGTGGGCATTGTTCTTTCATATTTTTATGAGACATTCTAACTAATTGAAAAGGAGCGCTTACCAAGCTAAGCCTAAACAATGAGAGGTTAGATTGTCAAAAAAGCAGTTTTATTTTGTCTAAGCTCTTTCATTGCTTTTCACATATTAATAAAAATAACTTAAATTTCACAGATGAAAGGACCGCTCAGCCTTTCAGTCTTACCTGATTATGAAGTAAGAAGCTGGGATTATTTTCCTGAAGGGAAAGGTTATAAAGTGTCTCAGTGGAACAATACGAGAATTCTTTAAAATTGTTCTTTCATTCAAATATTAAATTTTTCATGAGAAACATCTGAGAAACCCTTAAAAAACATGCATGACAGTAACTTTAAGTTATCACGGCACACAAAAAAATTCACAAAATTTCGAGTCTATAAAAAATTAGGTGAGACTTAAGAAACTAACTTGGTGAACAATTCGACTTGTTGGCTCAAGGAGGCTGCAGCTGAAAGGTCGGAGGTGGAGGAGGCGGCGGCGGACTGCTGCTGCTGCTGCTGCTGCTGATGCTGATGGAGTCGGGCCGCCCGGCTACTGTCGGCGCTGCTGCTGCGAGCTGCCGCAAGCTGCGGCGAAGGCTGATGAGGCGGCGGCGGCGGCGGCAGAGGTGACAAATATGGTGGAGGCGACGAAAGACGAACGGGAAAGCCGCGCTGCAGGGCCTGCTGATGCTGCTGCTGCTGCTGGGTGCCCGTGGCGTACAGATTGGCCAGGTAGCTGTGCTCGTTGCTGTAGTGCCTCAAGTAGGCCTCCGGGCTGAGCGACTGCACAAAGACGAACGGCTTTGATCGAATTCCGCCACTACCGGCAGCTTTGAAAAGGAAGCCGAGCTGCTGATCCCGGGTCTGCCTGGCAACCGGCTTCACTGTGTAGGCAGCTTTCGGTGGCGTCAGCTGACTGTCTATCCCAGTTTCCCAGCCGGTGAGAAACGGTTGGCGCTTCTCAGCTGCCTGCATTGAAAATGAAATCGTCCATTCGAAAAGTACATTCTGTGGAAGGCTATCTAAAAAAAACGCAGAAATTTTTGTACAAGGATAAACCAATCTTTAATGGGTTTAATATAATATTACTGAAATTTTCTGTATATAAAATTAATTTGTTGATTTACCTTTATGATTGCTTAATTTTTTTTATAAAATTGGTTCTTTGAAACAAAATTCTAAAAAGTTGCCACTTAAAATTTTACTGAAAACCTTTATTCCTTTTTCAACATTTACATTGTATAATCAATAGAAAAAAAATTAGAAAAAAATTAACTATAAAGCAATCATAGATGTGTCTGCTATGTAATAAAATGATGTAATTATTTATACACATTCTCTTAAATGTCTAAAATTTTCCCCAATACAGTTTATATGTATTGCTCATTTACTTATGTTTTTATTTGTATCCTATTGATTGTATTTTAGTGTTTAAAACACCTTTTTAAACATAAATATTTAACTAGATATACAAAACTAGGAGTAGAAAGTGATCACTCAATAAAATACGAGGAAAGTGAAGACAAATTAATATATGTAATTATGCTACAAAAACAATTCCTTTTACATACCCCTTTAGTGCGATCATATCCTTTATGATCACATTTCAATTGAATTGTATTTATTTCTAGCATACCAACTACGTCTATTAAGCTCTTTTGATGTGTCCTGTCGCTAAATTTAGCTTGACACATCATCATTTTATGCAATTAGATCTGTCTCTATGTAACGCTCATGCAAGCATGCATTGCTGTTAATTCTATTCAGTAGCTCAAGCTGCGCAAATACACTTTTTAGCTTCCTTTTCAATTTGATCGGGACGAAAATGCAATTAACGTCGGTATTAGTTTAGTTATAACCAAATATTTTGATTGTTGTCCCAATATCAATAAATGTCTGTCACAATTTTATTTAAAATATTTAGTGTACACATTTATTTTAGTAAATTCCTTGCTCTAATTTTGACTGAGTACTACTTTAAGTTACTTTATTTCGTTATTGTTATATAACCTTTCGCTAGCGGTTTTTATCACTTTATATAACAAAATCTTTCGTTTAAATGCTTTAACACCGAAAATTTTAATTTTCGTGCAGTAGATCGCATTTACCCTGCATACGCACAGGCCGCTGTGTGTAATGATGTGGTTAGCAAACTCCTTGGCCTATTTCAATTTTACGACTGCATACCAATTCGATTTTTTTAATTAAATAGCTTAAATAATATCGGTGAAAGCGGAATTACCCTGATGCATGTGGATAAAACGGTTAGAGAGAACTGGAAATCAACGGATTGCCTTTCTATTTTATTCGCGTTCAGAAGCAGATCAAAGCTACAATGATTAATGCTGATTCCATTAGCATAATAGTACGCTCTTGGGAGCCAAGTTTAAAGCCAAAAAAGTAACATTGGAGTACCTTGATTTTGTTGCAGAAAACTCTTTACCTTCGTTCGATATACAGAGTAAAAGTAGAAGCACGAAACGTACATGTACACGTACAGTACAATGTACTGCTCTCTACATAGTACATGCATACTGTCGGAATTGGCGTAAAGTGTAGAAAGAAATCATTAGAACGAATAAGGGGGTGAACAGTGAAATAGGTAACCGACAAACGTCAGTCGACAAACATCCGGCCGGCAAAGGTCGGCCGACAAACATCCGGCCGGCAAACGTCGGCCGGCAAACGTCCGGCAGGCAAATGTCGGTCGGCAAACTGCCCGCAGGCAGATCCCATTATCAGGCAAATTCTTAGATCCCATTATTGATACTATTCGACGGCTTTTGTTGTTGCCAATCAATAGATTTAGAACTCGCATTAATTATAGTTATTCGCAGAGCACCAGCGGAGAAAGACGCGGCAGCAATCTCCTTGCTTTAAAAAGCATAGTTTTGCCTGTAAGGTTTCCAGCTTGTTTGCTGCACATTGGAGAACTAAAAGAAAGTTCGCAATGTGAAAGAATTCGAATTGACATTTTTTGACAGCGTTATACTGTACCTGGCTCCTAATCAAAAGCTTTTTAGCGATCAGGGAGCGAAGCGACAGAAACAGAGCTCTGACTACTGCTTTGCCGACGTGCCCGACGTAGGAAGCGTTCAGTGGAGGCTGTCTGATGGCTGCCGGCAGCTCAGGCAACAGCAGAGCCGTGCTGTACAACAGCAAGCTGACAGCCTGCCGCGCCTGCTGCTGCTCACTGACGCTCAGGTCGAGGAGCATATCGAAATGAGCGCCGACTGGGTCAAGTTCCAGCCGATTTGAACACACAAAGAGTCACATTTTTAGAAATCTCTGTCTAGAAAGCTACTGGGCGACAGTCTGTTAAAAAGTAGATCGGGCACAATGTGCAACACATACTACTGAAATATGAATTTACAATAATGGCTGACAATGTTGATCTTTTTTATATCTGCTCTTATCAGTGTAATTTCTGTGTCAGCAATCTTTTGTGTCAGAATCGCTCGAGGTATTTCGAAAATTCAGATGGATATCCGTGAAAGCTTCGTGATGCCTTTTCAGTTAATTGACGGATAATTTTTTTCTGAATTTTTTGAGTTTTTTTAAAACTGGATTTCGCCCAGTAAAAAAATTTTCGTCCCAGATTATTTCCCAGACAGCGAAAACTTTTTCAACCACTGAATGGGAATCGCTCATCCTCTTACTACTCTTATAAGTAGAGGAATAGGAGATAAAATAAAATATTTTATCACCAGAATGATTTTTGTCCTGATATTACTAGTGTAATTCACGTGATATATCAGAAAAACTTTGCTGCTATTTTCTACTGTACGCTCGTAGTATTATGAAGTGTAGAATTTCCGTGACTTGATTATTACTGTAATAGCTCCACTTGAGCGGTATGCAAACTCTCAGCCAGAGCGCTCACGTTTATTATATATTTATCAAAGTCAAATGAATGTACATTTGCAACGTACATTAACCAACAACATGCACGAAGAACGCGGCTCAATTAGTGCAAGCGGACGCTACGCTATCACATCCCTCCCCAACAGGAACCGGAATAGAGGTAAAATTAATTATTAATGGAGCAGTAAAGAATAGCTGAAAAATACTTTAAAAGTTCAATGCAAAATAACCATCACCAAAAGTTAATAGTTCAAAAATAATTAATATGTAGGCAGAAATAAACAGTCAGTTCCAGTTCAGCTCACTAGCTTACACTCACTCAGTCATAGCTCAGGCGATCAGGCTGCCTTCGGACCCGCGCTGACCTGCGCAGTTCTTGACCGACATCGACGTCAGCTTGGACCTCGCTCGGCGGCTCCGGTTCCTTGAACGCGATGACTTCAGGCTCGGGTGTCGCCTTGGGATCGAGCAGCGGCCTGGCAGCGGCCACTTCGTCGCTAGAAGCCGGAAGCTCTCGAGGTCCTCCGAGGACATGATCGACGTGCCGCCTCACGACCCGGTCGTCGCCGTCGAAGCCGCACAGATAGGAGGCCGGGCCGGCCGCACTG